>SSNS01000108.1:942731-962744 GCA_006937985.1 Aphyosemion australe | reverse complement strand
CCCAGCTCAGACCAAAGCCAGTCTCTTTGGGAGGCGAGGTAAGCAGAAAGCTGTTTACTTGATTTTCACTCATTATCTGCAGAAGCGAAGGTCAGTCTGTCAGTCCGCCGGGGCGCGCTGGTCTTTAAGGCGATGGGTTTTTCCAAAGCAAGTGAATAAAATAATGAAAAATTAGAAGCACTTGTGCTGTAATTGTTAATGTCAAGCTGCAGGCTCAACAAGTCCTCTCAGTGTGAAGGCAGCGAGGTGGAAAGGAGGAGGAAAGGTAAGCAGGCTGATGAGCTGCATGCTGATGAGCTGCTCTTCCACCACCAACGCAGCTCAAGCGTTTGTTTTAAAATACCAACTCCTGCATATTCATTAAGACGTTAAGTTCAACTACCATCATTTGCATTGTTTCCTTTAGGGTAAGAAAATACTCCAGTTCTGATGTTTCTGGAATGCACGGCAGCGGGAGCGCTTTATTTTGAAAGGCAGATAAACAGGAAGCAGTTCCTGCATCTGCAAACTTCACAAGAAACTCAAGAGCAGCGCTCCTGGGAAGTCCTTCTCTGCACCACGCCCACTCCGCTGTCGGACGCCACACGGGAATAAAGCTCTGCCCTGGTGTGTCGAGAGGAAGATGCAAGAATGGATTCTCCCTCCAGGTCAGGGGTCAGTCACTGCTACAAGCCGAGTTCTCCTGGTAGGATGGAGCGACAGATCCGGGTTTCTTCTGCTGCGATGAGAACTTCGGTCTGGTCCAGGGTGGTGAAGAAGGAGCTGAGATGAAAGGCAAAGCTCTGGATCTACTGGTCCCACTATGATCCAACCATCAACCATTAGGTCATGACTACAGGAACAAGCTTCCTCCGTGCTGCTTCTCCACATCAAAAACCAGTGAGGACCTGCAACCTTAAAGGTCAACTTCACTGAAAACCATGTTTTAATGATTATCTCTGATTCTAACGGGTCACTCTGAGTGTTTCATGCAGGCTGAACATGAAAACAGTCTCCTCCTCCTATCTCCTGCATTAGCTTCTGATAGAAAATAGACTCTAGGTGAAACTCTAGGATTAGAAAATCCTGACAGATCTACGTCACACTGTCACTGAACATTCATGGACTCACCCATCTTGACTCACGACGGGGAAGGCTGTTGTTGGTTTAGCGTCCAGGAAACAGCAGAGAACGTCTGGGCTAGTAGAAGCTAACCGTTAGCATTAGCAACTCCACCACACAGCAGAACTCCTCCAGGCTTGTGTTATTAGTGGAGATAAAACATCAACGTTGCAGAGCAAACAGAGTCAGTGGTAGAGTCGTGTTGCTGTTAGCCAATCAGAGGAGAGATGGCCACATATCAGGAAGTAAGACTCCAGATCCTGCCGCCTGAAGTTCTCCTCTGATGTGGCTCACTTCTAGTTCCTGAAACGAGTGCGCCAGAGCTTTTTTTCCCCGAGTACGACCTACAAGGCATTCATTCCTACTGGAGGCCACTGCAGATTTATTAAAATATGAGAAAATTGGATCTTTAAGATGTACACCAAACTAAAAATGTGGCCTTGTGTCAAAGTAATTGTTATAAAGAAATTAGATGAGAGCCATGAGAGTTTTTTTTTTACCTCCACATGCAGGAGCGGATACTTGTCCGCGTAGCGATAATTTTGTTTTGTCATTTTCTCAGATGGATCCAGATTTTATCAGAACCACGTGAAACTGATTATGATTATTATTAAATTATTATCTTTTATTTCCTTCTTTAATAATGAAGTAAATTAATCAACATTTTCAGCTTCTCTGCAGTTAGAGATGAATTCATCAATCTATGACAGACTTACATAAGACTTAATGATTTTAGTAATACTTTGGATACGGAACTAATTTTCCTTCTGATTCTGATTCTTAAAATCAGTCAAAACCTCATTTAGCTTTTATGCTAGCTGACAAATGCCTGATGACTTATTTCAGTCACTCCGTTTCTGATTTATTTTTTACTGTTTTGATGCTGAATGTTCCTGGATTACATCAGTGAAGCTTTTTAACTCATTCACTGCCATTGACGACTTTAGTCGTCATTTCCCTATTTTTACGGGGCGGGCGTCGGATCGAGCCCCCGCACCGTGAAAACAAACATCACGTGTCTAAAGCGGATCTTCATCCGTGTATGTCACACATCACGTGATCAGGAAGCGGAAAATCAGTAGATTAGGAGTTTGTTTTGGGACGCTGCTGTGAAAACGATGCGCCGAACCGGAAATGCTTCTGCAGCAGCGCTTGGGCACCAGATTGTGAACGAACGGATTACGCTAGAAATACGGTGATTCTTCCTGATGTAAGAAGTGAGTCTACTCTTTCTTTTGGTAGTTTTGGCGTTTACATGATCATAGAGCACAATGTTCTGTGACTCTTCAAAAAGCAGTAAAAACGCTCAAAAACGCTGGCAGTCAGGGGCTTCTGAAAATGGCTGGCAGTGAATGAGTTAAGAATCCAGTGAGTTGTGATGTTGAATCCAACAAGCTAGTTTTGATCTAACAGGACTGATGCGCTAACAGCTAGGCTGGTTGTCAAAGCAGCTTCTAAATTCCACAGCATTTTATACAAAAATGCAAAAAAAACCCACCATCTTTATTATTTTACACAATTACCCAAGCTTAATAAAAATGTATATTTCTACATCCACATTCTTCAAATTTACTTAAACATGGATGCTGCTATAAAAGTAAAGAACAGGTGCTACTAGACTGTTAGCTTAGCCAGGATGTGAACTGTTTCTCCAGAAGCTATAATGACTTAGATATGAACTATTTATAACTTCTACACAGGAACGCACGTCATACTGACTAAATTATCTCCAGGGCTGGAGGTGTAAACACAGCTGATGTGAAATATTTAAACATGTAAATAAGTTAGTATGACTGAGTGTGAGATAAAGGTTGTTCTGGGTTTAGTGTTCTTCTGTTATCAGCGGTTGTTTTGCTTTACTCCTGAGCCACTTTGGGAAATAACCTGAACGTCTACCACACCTGCTTTAACAATAAACCAGGACCGAACGGAAACCTTCAAATGACCTCTACTCTTTTATTATTACAGTTATTCTAAATTCTACTTTTAAAATTGATTATTTAACTTTAATTATTACAGAATTGCAGCTGCTTTTGTGACGATAATCAGAGCAGTCAGCTAGTGAATAAATAAAAAATCATTTTAATTTGTTCCTAAACCTCCATGAGGAGGCGACCCTGACGTTTGGTCTTTCAGTCATGGACGTGTTGATAGTCCGATAATGTTTTTGATGGATTAAACTTATTTTTGGCAAAATCCTAACAGAGGAAGCACGAAGCTGTCGGGTAAAATGAGTCCTTCTGTCACATCAGATGTGCTTGAAGCTGGATAATTTGGTCTGAGAGAACAGGTGGACTCCACGATGGCTCAGATTCATAAACGGTCCAAACAGATAAAAGCGAGACGAGACGAGGAAAGCAGCGTGTTTACTTTTATTTCTGGATTTTTAATTCCTGACAGAAAGTAGATCATCAACATAAACAAAGACTGGAAAGAGGAAACTAATCTGCAAGTTAAAGATGGAACAAAAGCCCCCTACTGGTAGGCTGCAGGAATATTTTAAGCCCCGCCTACCACCATGCAAACACATAGGGAGCCTATGCCTGATTGAAATATAAGGATAATTCTTTCTCGGTGTCGACTTGTTGATTCACAGTTCTTACCTTGCAGATGTAAGATCAAAAATAACACATTTAGTTATCGTTGTTTCTTCTAAAAGTTTTAAAAAGTGTGTTGAAGGTTTAATCATTTTAGCAAAACCGAACAACCATTTCAACAATTATCCAGATAAAAAGAGGAAGGGAAACTACGACTGTATTTTTTAATGAATCACGTCTCCCAAACAGCAGATCTGACTCTCAACAGTTCAACACTTTTGACTTGATTCATTTTTGCAAATTCTCTGGTTTTGATGTTTTTTCTTTTACTTTTTAAACATTTTTACAGATTTTTTTTATAGAATTTTAAAGTCTTTTTTTTTTAAATACATTTTTTTTATTTATACTATCCATCTGTTTATGTCCGCAAAAACGAGAGTGTACATTTGAGTAAATTCTACTCAGCTTGAGTAAAATTAACTCTGCAGATTTTCCTGTGGGTCGTGGGGTCAGAAGCTCCAGCAGAGAGACCCAAACCACCCTCTCCCTTGCATCCTTCCCAGATTCCACCAGTTGGATCCCCAGGCGTTCCCTGGAGATACGTGGAGATACGTGGAGATACGATTCCTCCAACGAGTCCCGGTTCGACCCGGATGCCTCCTGCCTGCAGGACATGCCGTTCAGGAGGCATCCTGACCAAATTCCCGAACAATCTCAGTGGAGAAGCAGCAGCTCTATTCCCAATTGCTCCTGAATCTCTGAGCTCCAACTACTCCTGAACTCCAATCCTTATTTTATTCTGTAGAAAATAATAAAAACCACAAAGCTGCAAATTAACAGAAGAAAACAGAAATTTTCCAAATTGAAGCAGAATTTTACCGAGAGGGGGGTCAGGAGAGGGCTCCAGCTGTTAAACCTTCCCACTAATATTTGGGTAGGTGATTAGATCCCAGCAGGTCAACACGCAGCAGCGTACAAATGTCAGCATCGTTTAGTTCTACCAGCATCCTCCCGTCTTTCCGTCTCTTCCCGTTTCGCCGTCAATCTTGTGGAAAGGTCACCTTCTCAGGAGGATGACGGGCCTCTCCGGCTGATCGGATCATGATAGAGCTGCCACACAGATCACTTCTGTAAATATGTACTCGTTCTTCTGTAGAGACCCGACCTCCTGAACGCACTACTGGGTAGGAGGAGGAGGCGCAGCTCTCACTCGACACACTTCATCCTGTCACAAATACTGCGAGGTACCGCAGAAATACTAGAGCGAGTTTCTTTGAAGTCAGATTAATCTGTTAAACTCTACAAGGCAAAAAAAAATCTCTTCAAATTATTCACGACAAAGCATTTAAATTAATATAATTCACTATTACACACCGGCAGTTGGGTTTGAAGTACTTTAAAAGTGTAGTTTTACTTTGTTTTGTGTATTTCTTACCTATCACTCCACATTTAACGTCTTTATTTTCCAACACGTCAAATAAAAGTCTAATAGTATAAGTTAGTACACTTCACCGGCTCTGAACCCAAACATTTCAAGAAACATTCAACTAAAACAAAAAAAATCTGAAATTTTCTGAAACTAGTTCACTAAACAGTTCACTGAGTGACTTGTGATTCGGTTTGATTAACTCAACAGAGAGACGAACATTCAGTTTTTATTTTTAATGGAAAATGTAAATAATCCACATAAAGACCAAGCAGATGGGGTAAGGCCCCTAGTGGCTGGCTGCAGTAACAGTTTAAGCCCCGCCTCCTCTCTGTGAACAGATGGGACATTTTACTCTGATATAAATATAAAAACATTTACCCTGAGATTATAACGGCACCTTTCACTGACTCACAGTTTGATGTAAAACATGTAAAGAACAAAAAAAGTCGGTGGCCAGACAGAAAGAGTTTATGTTAAAGGTGGAATATGAAACATTTTAATAAAAAGCTATATTTTAAAGAAATAATACCTCCACGGGGCGTTTAGAGATGTGCAGGATGAATGTAGCCCACAGTCTTCCCTTTAAAAGCTTTATTTAAAAAAATAAATTATCAAAATTTTATTTTGACAGGCACGACACTGGGTTTATGTTTACATCCACCAGCCACTAGAGGGTGTAAAATGGTGGACTCGACAAGTCCAGCAGCTGATTCTGAGCCCAGAAGATGTTCTAACGGTAAAAACTGTTGTAAAATAAACTTATTAGTAGAAATGAGTCCTTACCCTGTACGATTCATCACTGGACATGGTGCTGGCTGCTCACTTCACGTATCAACAGTGAACCAACACCCGATGGCTGGAAAAGTTGTTGTGTTGTTGCGATACCACCTGTAAACACTAGATGTCGCCATAGTGTCCGTGTCCCATAGTCAACCTTTAAATAGTTGGATGTAAAACATGTAAAACAAAAGAACGTTGGTGACCTGACAGAAAGAGTTTATGTTCAAATATAGTATTTCCAATCTCAGGTAAGAAATAATTACTCGTGTCATTAAAATAATCTCTATTGATGTAAAATCTAAACAACTTCAAAGGTAAATTCTGTAACAACTTACTGGTTTTTGTGCTTTAAGTTTAGATTTTAGATCATCTTCATGCTCAATTTATTATTTAAAAGCTACTTCCAGGTTTCTTGAGTAATTATTACTGATTGTGTCGTTCTTTGTGTTTCTGCAGAAGCAGAATTCTTGCTGCATCCTGCCAGATTCACCAGATTCTGTTTCCAGCTTCCACCAGTCTAAATCAAAGTAATGCAGAAGGATATGGAGGACTTAAACCAGGAAACTAACGGCTGAGTCTCAGTCTAGCGTTGTTAAATATAAACATGGCTGATGTCATCTAGTCTAGTCGTTAAAATCGGGATTTAATTTGAACCACTTTGTGTTTTTGCTTAATAAAAGTGAAAGTTGTAATAAAGACAGATATCCTAAACGCGTGGCACAGAGGAGACGTCATAAATAAATAAAAACATTTCTAATTGGGAGATTCGGTTAAGACTGAATACTTATTACACAGCTGCACGTCCAGTTAATGCTGAATAAAATTACTCTGAATAATTGAGACAAAAACCGAAGAGGTTCTCAGGCCTCAGAGGGACATTTTATAATCCAACCCTCACGTTTAGTTCGGCCGTGAATTTCCTGGAACGTGGCTCGACTTTGTTAGGATTAAAATATCTGCAGCTGCAACCAGAAAATATCAGGAATGTTTTAATGAGCCATGGCAGCTACAGCTGGGAATCCTAATCTCAGCGATGCTAAAAGATGTGAAATGTTAAAGCTGCTGCCAGTGGATCATTAGGGTCACTGTGGTGACAGCGCTGATGGACACACAGGGAAATGTTTTACAGAGGAGCTGTAGCAGATTTCATTAACCCTTCACTTCTTGTTTGGAAGATGATATTTAGAGCTAAATTATAACTGAAGTCTGTGGAAGCCTGGATGGAGGACACTCTGATGGGACACCATCCGTCCTACAGCAGGCGGACGAAGACTCATACCAACGTTTACATGGACAATTTGGATTTGCATGGAGAAAATGAGTAAGAAGAGTTTTTTGGTTTGCCAATTTTAGAAATTTCGAGTTAGTGTGACATCATCAGCTGTCAGATGAATATTCTGGGAAACAAAATCTGATTGCATGAACACACTGATTGTGTAAAAACCATCAAAGAGATCAGAACACCAGTTTAATCCAACTTCCTGTGACCCGTTTAAACTCTGAATGATGTTTCTGCTGTGAAGTCTGAGCTATAGGGAGCCTAAGCCACGCCCATCTACTTCCAGAACATGGGTCCATGGAAATAAGGAAAAAGTGAATGCTAGTCAGCGGGGCTATAAAAGCTATTTTCTAATCTCGTGTGATATGTGCCATGGATTTCATATATGATGTCTGTGAAAAGACATATAGGACTACAAATGTGTCTCACCATAATGACATCATCGAACCAGACACGGAGAAGAAACTGTGAGTTTAGCGAGCTTCACATCCTTCTTCCAGGACGACAGAAGCAGCATTAAACATGGAGAAAACCACCATAAATCTGGTCATGTGGTCAGTAGCAGCTACGCTCGGGGAGAAGAGATTCTGGGGTGACGTCATATATGCGACGTCTTTTAATTACCAGTTTTTACAAGCTAATAAATCTCATGTAGAACATGTGTGTGATCCTGGGCGTAAGGCAGAGCGGATTAGAAAATAGCATTTATAGCTCTGTTCAGGGACCCATGAGCCGACCAGAGGGGGAGGAGCTTTAGGTTCCCGATAAACCTACTAAAGGGGGCGGGGCTTCTTCCCCTGATTCACCTATATCCCGTTTTTGTCAGAGAACTTTTATTTGTCGTTTTTGGGTAAATTTTGTCTTCCTCGTAGACTCTACCTCTACTAAACACCCCCCCCCCCCCCCCCCCCCCCCCCCGTCCTGAGCTGAACTCAGCGTTTTGCTGCAGGGTGTGAAAATAACGAGTGACAGAATCATGAACAGATCAACAATCTGAATAAAAATAAGATTAAAATTAACCTGTCTATTTAAAAATGTCTCCCCGTAACGTGTCAGGTTTAACCTCAAGTCAAAGTGGTTTTCTCCCATTTCTTTGATGCAGGAACTGGTTTTGTTCAAATAAACATGCAAACAAGAATTTGGTTGATGGTTACTTAATATAATAATGTGTTTTTTTTAAAACTGGCTGTGAAACCTATGAGGAGAACCACAGAACCTCAGCAGGGGAACCAAGAGCCTGAAGCATGAATCATTATTTATAAAATGGGCCCGTGTCTTATGTGCATTAGTGTCGAATACAAAGTGTGCTGCTCTCTTTCTCCTCAGGCAGGGTATGAATATAAATGATGGCATTTTACTGTGTAAAAATCCAGGCACGAGCACCACACACACACACACGCACATACACACACACACACACACACACACACACACACACACACACACACACACACACACACACACACACACACACACACACACACACACACACACACACACACACACACACACGCAGTACATGAACACATGAGAACACTTGATGAACACCCTAAAACCACCAGCGACTTCCAGCTCAAACATCGTCACGTATTTATTTACTCTCTTTGTACAGGAGGGGGTGTTGGAGAGAGATTGTTGCACGTTTCTGTGAAACTGTGAGTTTGACATGATGCACTTTGTGCATAAATAAGTGTGCGTGTGTGCGTGTGTGTGTGAACCGTGTGAAGAGCTGCTGATAAAAGCGGTCCTGACCTGTCATTAATCAAGCGTGTGGTTGTTTGTTTACGGGTCGTTTTGGTCACGCCACCGTTCACTCAGCCAGAACACACATGACCCGTCACTGAAGCACATCCTAATTCGCTCATGGAACCATTTGGCCTTTTGAAGCTTTCAATTATTTGCTTCAGTGGGAGATGATATTTGACTGAGTTCAGGAATTCGGTTTGTTTATTCTTCACTTTTTGTCCATTTCAATGGGACCGTAGTGGTAAATAAAGAAAATAAAGTACATGAACTGCGATGAGTTGAGCTCAAACACTATAGATTTTAAGTTTCCTGCTGGTCTACGTTCCAACCCTCACTTATGGTCATGAGCTCAACATCTCAAACACAAATCAGAAACTGTTTCCTCCATCGGGGGCCGGGTCAACCTGGGAGATTGGGTGGAAAGGTCAGACATCTGGGAGAGACTTGGAGTAGAGCTGCTGTTTCTCCTCATCAAGAGAAGCCATGTGAGGTGATTCAGGATGCCTCCCAGGGGAGGTGGTTTACACATGTCCCTTTGGAAAGAGAGCCGGGGGTTGACCCAGAACATGCTGGAGGGATTTTATATCCGGGCTAGCCTGGGAATACCTTGGGATCGGACCACAGATGCAGGAGAATGTAGATAAGGAGAAGACATACTGGAATGCTAAACCAATGGCTCAGACAGAGAAAATCACAATAAACACAAAAGTAATATAAATTTATAGAATTGAATTGAATAGTGCTTGGTTGTCATTACACCTTAAGGAATAATACAAATCAGGACTTTGTTCCTCTTTGATTGGGGCTTTGTTAAAATAAATGTTTTGAGAGAATCCTCAAATCACTTAAATTCTCTCTACATCCTGGACGAGCCCCCAAAAAACTAAAACTACTGCTAAAAAAATGGAAAATACAATGAGAAAATATAAGTTAATTTTGCCAAAAAATGTGAATAAAATTCTATCCTCCAAAGGCCCGTTTCCACTATCAGAACTTCTGGGTAATTTTACTGGATCTTCCCGGCATGCAAGGACCACTTTAGGGGTCATTTCAGGGACCAACTGAGTACCTGTACTGGGGTATGTACTCGGAAAAGGCTTGTGGTTAAATCATGCTGATTGGTTGTAACAGCAGACGTTGCCAAACAACCAGCTTTTGTACAATTGGTAGAGTTGCTTATGAAGCAGAATAAAACAAAAAAAATGCAGCGTTGCTGCCATTTTTAAACTCCCAACAAGAAAATGTGGTGTAAATTCCCCCATAGCACATTGTTATTGCTTTTTTGTGGTCTGCATTTGCTTTGATCATTAAATGCTGCTTTTTACATCATACAGTTGATTCACCAGTCCCCTGAATTGATTAATGGACAAAATAAAACATCTTTAATGGTATAAATGTCCCTGGATGCCTTTTGGCGCTGATCAGTGATGTCACTCAGGCTTTCCAATAACACTGGGATTTATTATTAAGAGGTGGGGGTGGGCAGATTGATCCAAAAACACATATCATTGACAACAATGTTGTTATCTATACTGGATCAATACTAATGTGATGACACTGATACGTTCAGCAGGTGAATTACGACTTCTCTCACAGTCCGTTGTAGCGTAGCAGTTCTCTAACTCCAGTTCACTCAGGCTCCGCCCACTCCCGTCCCTCACCTTCCTCCCTCCTCAGCAGCTCACGGCTGGCTGACGTCCTAAAGGTGGAGGTAAAGATGAGCACTAGTTTGGAGCTATTTTACATCTGATAAAATCCATGTTGGGTTTTTTATAATTATATTCATGACCTGCTGGGAAAAATGACACAATTGTTCAAAAGTCTTGTAATACTAACGGTATTGGTCCTGTATTTTTGTAGTATCGCCCACCCTTACCACCAAGTATTAAAGCAAAGTGTCAAAACAAAGAAGTAACCAAAGAATCTAACTCCAGATTAGATTAAATACATCAAACAGACGTTAACAGGTGAAACTGTAACTCTACTCTGAGGTGGTTCATATTTATCACACAGGAAGTAGTTATTGTGGTACCACTTCCTGGTTCTGCTTCATTTAAACTTGTCCCTCTGTATTTATTTCACCAGAGGTGAGTTTTCCTTTCTGTGGTTTTGCTTTTATCTCCAGTCCTCCTCCTTTCCTACCTTCTTTTCTCCCCGGACCGACTCAGACAACGGAGTCACAAACCACATTAACCTTTAAGAGCTAAAAATCAATGTCCTGTTGTTAATTTGTGCTAATTTGCTTCCACTTAGTTTTACAGCAGACTTCTTTTACCCCCACCTTTAATTTGAAAACATCTGCCTGCAGCTCATGAGAACATATGGCAGCTCCACTGCCTGCACGCCTGCACACATTAAGTAGTTTTGTCGTTTCTCAATATATGTCTTCAGTGGCCTGAGGCCAGCGGAGCAGCAGAACAGAAATTCAGGCAGTTTTTATGCTTTTGCCCGAGTTTTTGGGTCTGGAGGACATACCGGAACCTCCAGAGTAAATAAAACGTAGAGATGTAAATAAAATTCAACAATGGGTTCTACCCACTGCTGCTGAGGAACACTGAAACAAAGAGAAGGCTTTCATTGCTTTTGCTTGTAAAGAATAAAAGAAGGCAAATAAATGTGGAAACTGGCGTGTTTAATGCCTGTAGTCCTTCACAATAAGAGCCTCCAAAGTACACACATACCTCTAAAACATCTGAAGTTCATGAAATGGTCTATTTATGCTGTTCTCTGTAAACCCAAAGGAATAACATTAGTGCATATATAATAATGTGTAATAATGGAATAAAATGTTTACATTTTTAGAGAATTGGAAGATTTTATGATGGCATCAATTTAATCTGGTTTTTGCTTCACTCAGATTAGCTAGTAATCCCCATTTCTCTGAGCAGAGGCCATTCAGAAAGAAGCGGTAACAGTGAATTTTACGATTAAACACGCTTTAAAAAAGATTTTTCTAACTGCAATTAATCTCAGTAAAACCAGACCTTCACAGGCACACCCATCCTCTGATGTAGGCTAAAGCTAACTAGCAGCTATTCAAGCTGAAGCCTCAAGAAAATTAAATTATAATTTAATCTGTTTTTCTCATCATTTAAAACCATATCAGTTGGTTTAAACAGAGAATTAATAGTTAACAGTGGCGGCTCGTCCATAGGGGGCGCTAGGGCGCCGCCCCACCACTCACAGGAAGGAGAAGGAGAAGATAGGAATCACAAAATATATTTAAAAAAACATAAAAAGTGAACTAAACGATCTATACACACCATATGGACTAAGTGCTGTGTGTAATCTGTGTTTAATAATGTTCTTTTTACTTTTAACACGGCCGAATCGTTGACGTACTTGTCACGTGTCCTCTCGCGGGCGCAGCAATCTTTACCATTGACTTAATATGGGCTAACTGGCGCATGTGCAGTGGGTCCCCAAACCATCCACAACGAGAAAGAATAGGAGAGCGGTTGGTCGCATCTTTTAGCGATCGTCGCCGCCTCACCGGGTGAATTCTGCTCAGACCAGGGGGAGGAGATCGCTGATTGGTCAGGTTGTTCACCCCGCCCTGAGGGGAAAACTTTCCACAGGCNAGCCAATCGAATTGCTTGTTGTTGAGTTTTTTTCAGCTGGCTGGCTTTCGTGTTAACCAATCACAGGGAGAGAATCCACGTAAACAGGAAAATGATGAATGCGGGCGGGCAAACTCTTATATAGTCTTTGGCAAAACAATGCCAGCAAACAGTCTGATCAGCTAAGCTTTTACGTTGGGATGTAGAATTTCACGAACCGAGTGGATTATTTTTACTACACCACACGGATTATGGCCATAACCTGCAGGTAAGCCTCATTTTAGCTTTTGGCTTCAGGAAACAGCATGCTGCCTCGTTAGCGGCTAGCACCGCTCCATACGGTTTGAACTAAGTGGTACTTCTTGTTTGTGAGTCTGGGCTTTAATCTAAACGCCGGCTGCTTCTGTGAATATCTTGCGTTGTGTCACTGTGTGTTTTTCTGGATACGTGTAGCGTCTATTTTACGGCCTCACGTTTATTTACAGCTTATGGGGGTTCTGTTTGTAGAAAGTGGATTCTATTGATTAGATTTAGCCTACTCCCCTTAAGCGTGTGTGCAGTTTGTGTAATATATGGGTGAATGGATGAATGTTTTTGTCAAACATGCTTAATATATTCAAAAAGCTTTTGAACAACTTTGTTGCCGGAAGCGCTACTGTGACCGTCAGTTGTGTGACGCTGATGCTTAAGAATCAATGGTAACTTTGCGTCCCCTAGTGGTGATACCGTAAATCCTCTAATACAGGCCCGGGCCTTTATTTACTCAAGCACATCCTGGTTCAGGCCTTTATTGGAAGGAGGCCAGAATTAGAGGCAGGCCTATATTTCAATTTGAACAAAATTAACTACCAGTAGAATGAATAAAAACAAGATTTTGTGGGGATCTGTGCCTACCGATGACGGCACACTATGGCGTTGCCACACAAACCATGTTGGGACCCATTTTTTTCCCGGTGTTCTGTCAGAACACCTGGCTTAGAGCTAAAATGAATATCAGATTCTACCAACAAAATGGCTGTATAAAACAATTTATATGTAAACCGAGGTGTTTTTGCAAACACTATAATTAATACTTTTGGGCAGGGTTTGAATTACACAGAGGATTCTGGGGGAGCCCAGTGACGGGGAGGGGGTGGGGGGGTCTGTTTGCCTTGGCCCCCAAAATGCCCTGATACGGCCCTGGATGTGGGACTAAATTTAGAAGTTGATATGAATTGTATCAAATATATAAATATTACATGCTTATGAATTATTGCTTTATGAAGGTCAAAAGATGTAGTGGAATAAATCTACCAACATTTTCATTTTCAAGAACTTTGTTTTGTTTTCTTGTTTTTTATTTGAATATTTTCCTGTCCTGTCTGTCTCTGATCTTCCTGCTTCTCCTCCATCCACCAGAATAAACTGTTTCCTGCTTCCTCCTGATTCACCTCGAGTTACTTTTGAATAAACGGGTCAAATGAATCTACCGGCTGAAAAATAGTGGAGTGTGCGCTGCGCGGCCACGCGGGTGAGGTGAAATCACCAGCGCACGGGTGACGCGCTCCGCTGCGTCAGACACGAATAAAAGATACGATCAAAAGACAGAAGTAACTCAGAAGATTATATGAACGGACATGAACGATCGCGTGTTAATTATATTTTTGGTGGCGCCACTTTGAGAATGTTACTGTGGCCGTGCAGGACGCAGCTTCAGCAATCAGCATCATCTGTCCTCTCTGCACAAAAAAACCACAATGCGCTGAGAGTCCATATAATATAAAACAGGATATTTTTTCGGGCTTCCCTGGGTGTGTAAGTTGAGGACTTCCAGCTCCCCGTAATTCAAACCCGGCTCCTGGATGAAAATCCGGATGAAAACCCCCCGGACGCCCCGGACAGAGGGTGAAAAGTGGACATGTCCGGGGAAAAGAGGACGTTTGGTCACCCTACTTACCTGTGATGAAGTGATCACTGCAAACCAGCATTTTTCGTTCCGTTTCATCCTGCAGCCGGAGATTATGATCCACTAGTCCGCTGTTACCGTAAAACCTGGTATACGTGCGCCTCGAAAAATCGAGTGAGGGCTCACTTTACCGTCGATCTCCGAAAAAAACAAAAAACACACCCACGCTGTTATTAGTAGCCCCGGCCACTATTAGAGACCGGCCTGTATTTACCCCCGCTGACAGCCAGACCGGCTAATATAGGAGACCCGGCCGGTAATGGAATACAGGCCAATATTAGAGGATTTACGGTATGTGGTTAGCGCCCCACCCAAAAAAAAAGTCACCGGCCGCCACTGATAGTTAAGAGAAGCAGTGTATAAGTACTTTTGCTAATAGATGCTAACATGTGCTAATAGATGCTAATTAGCCACAATATTCATTAACATTTGTGTAATGTGTTTAATTTTGGTAAACTCAAGATTAATAATTAAACCACTTTTTAAAAAGAAACAGAAACTTTGTTTTCTGTGATTTTTGTTTGGTAGCTGCAGAATCTCATGAAGACCGTGTTTGTATGGAAGCAAAACAGTCTCACCAGAGTGACTTTTTTTATACATTGAATTTTGATTCTGTAAAATTATGTATTTAATTTTTTTAACTTAAAGTACACCAGCAAAAATTTCATCTGTAAAAATTCAGCAACAGCTAAGGTGACCTCCTGGTGACCCAAGCCAAAGTAATCATCACTCAGTCGACTCGAGTGGCTTTTAGCCAATCAGATTACGTTTCTCAGATCACGTGACACCAGTGAGGCGTCGACTCAATCGAGGGATGATTGCTTCGGCTTTGGGTCACCAGAAGGTCACCTCATTTGTTGTTAAATTTCTGCCATAGAATTTTTACTGATGAGATTATTGCTGATGTATTTTAAGTAAAAATAAAAAAAATACATAATTTAACAGAATAAAAATTCAATGTCTAATAAAAGTCTTATTCTGGTGAGACTGTATTTGTTCCATACGTTTGGAGCATCTGGAGTTTTCCTGATCACATAAAAATCAAACCGAAGAAGCAAGTTTGATACTTTTGTCCTGAATACAAGTCTTTTATGTTTAAATGTAAAAATCAAACATATCTACGCTCAGACATGACTTTACTGAGTTATTTAAGACGGCTGATCGACTCAAACTTTCCCAGAGTTGTTTTTCAGCGTTTAAACTTCAGAACAAACCTAACCTGTCGTTGTAAAACACCTGTCAGAGTTTCCTGCTGCGTGTTTGTACAAATCAGCTAGTTGAGATTTCGAGCATCGTCTGTTTTTGTTTTTGCAGACGGCGGTGCCCTCGCCCGCTGACCCCTCCCATGTAGGTGAGCGCCGAACAAGAAAGGCCAAATCGCACAGGAAACGCCATCTGAGAGCAGAAAGTCGTGCATATCTGGATGCATAATAATCTGTGTGTCAGCTCATAGGTGTGCAGGAGAGCGTCTGCCAGCGTCTGGGTGTCTGTTCGAGGTGCCTACTTAAAAATCAGCAGCAGAGTTTGTCCTCTTGTTATTGTCGTATCTCATGTAGATAAATCAGAGCCGCGCCAGTCCTGAAATACAAAATAAATCTGTACGGTACAGGTCCCTCCGACCCTGAGCGGGTCGGTCTACTGCCTCATCAAGGATGTAGGAGATGGATGGGTAAAGGAGGTAATTAGATGAACAAATGTTGGTGAAACAAATGAGCAAATGTGAGAAACGGAGGAGTGTTTGGATACATGAACAAACTGATAACTGGAGAATAAATGATGTTTGATCTCAGTAGAAAATAACTCACCCAGTTCTTTGATGATGTTTCGTTATCGGAGGAGTTTTCTTCATTTAAACAGGAAGGAGTGAAGTACCGCGCTAAGCTCGTTTCTCTTGGGTGTTGTTGGGACCATTGTTGTCCCGGTCCACATGACAAATGTTCTGATCGCCTTCCTTAGAGGTCAGATCAGATCCAAACCTGCAGACTGTCTGTTTAAATGTGATTTATCTCTTCTCTGTCTAAAATATGGACCTTCCTGTCCTCAAAGCTGCGTCCCTGATCCTAAAGATGTGAGTGGACCGCAGCGCCTCGCCCTGAGGACATTTTTGGTTTGTCTAAGGGTGTTAGGTTTGGGTTTTACAGGCACTCAGGCTACTCAAGGTGTGACAACGTTTTTACACCTGTCATCTTTCCTCTTGGTTTGATGCTTAAGGACTTTTTTCTCTCCAGACGTCATGTTTGTGGCGGCTGCAGCAGCAGGATGAAGGCGGGTTAAACGGGGTGCAGGAACCACAGAAACGGGGTTCAGGTTAGTGTGCTGAGTGGGCTGATTGGTGAGTGATTACAGGTGTGAGTGATTACAGGTGTGAGGCAGAAACACTGAACTAAAATAGACCAGAAATTCAGCTAAATTAATTTGTTCTTCTGCTCGTCTTTAAAAGCCACCTGGACCTTTGGGCCCGTATCAGTTGCTCTCCATGATAGCCATAATAAAATGTTGTTGCTTAATGATTAATTTGAGCATGCACAAACCTACCGTGGTGAGGTGATGTTGGATGGTTTTAAGTTCTGGTGTCAGCTATCCGGGCCCTCCGTAGGGAGCAGTAACATCATGAATGGAGCGGCTGGGCTCGGTGTGCACCAACTTGGCCAGATGGTCCAGAGATTGAAGCAGGACTGCTCATGTTGTGATACGTTGAGGAGCTCCGTTGTGCAGGAGGACAACTCCTCTTCCTCCTCCTCATCGAAAGGAGTCTGCTGAGGTGGTTTGTAGCTTTGGAGGTTTTCCGACACAGTGGGGACGCTCAGGAAGGACGCTGATCTCTCTGGAGGGGTTGTATGTCCTCAGATCCAGGAATGTCTTGGCATTTCTCTCGAGAAGCTCCTCCCTCATGGATCTGTTCCTTTCACTGCTCAGTTTCATAAAAATGGATGATTGATGATGTCACAATGACCTGTTCAGAGAGAGAACTTGTAACTTCTGGGTAAAATATGTTCTGTTCTTTTCACCTCCTCTTCCGTCTCTTTTTCTTTTATTTGCCTCTTTTGCTCCTGCCTGCCCCCCCCGCTGCCCAAGTGGCTACAGTCTAACACCACTAATCCACTAAAGTTAACCACTCAATAGGAGGAGTAACTCACACACAAAAATATCCTCAGATCCACCGTTCCCATGCAGAAACGGCCACATCCTAAAGTCAGGAAAACCAACGTGACTCCAGATTTTCTCTAAATGTTGTGTCCCGGTCGCCTAACGTCCCAGCCCGGTGAGGTTCTGGCTTATCAGTGACGATCAACATGAAGGAGGTTCTCTGGTAGAAGTAGTAGTCTACAGCAGGGTCCTAGTCCGGCTCAAAGGGAAAGTCCCATGGCACAACATTCCTGCTTGGATGTAACAATTACACTTTTCCCATCTCTATAACGGTTTTCCTCATCTCCTTCCCATCCTTACTGCCTATTATCCCTCCCTCTGTTTCTGTGTTCCCCATTACAACTTCTGCCTATTTTTTGGTTAATAGTCAAGTATCTGCCTGCAAAGCTGATGAGGCCCATTAGTGTGAGTGAGCCGCAGCAGAGGAGGATCACTGCTCTGCGCTGTAATGTGATGAGCTTCCTCTCTCTTATCAATTCCAGGAAACATTAGAGGACTGCGGGAGGAAAAACTCTCATTTCATACACCTCTAATTAAATGACACAGACGGCTTGATAGTCCCTGGACCATTGTGAATCCAAATTACACAATGTAATGAAGGAAAGCTCCTTTAAACTGAAGGTTAGATGCCAGGCGCATTCTGATCTTCTTTGAACTTCACTAATCTGCTGATTTTCTTTTCATGCGGCGCGGCACAAAAAGGTAGCAGGTGGAAAACTAAACAAAAGCAGGCTAATTAGTTTAGTTTGAAAAGAAAAAGCCTGAATATTCATAATTTTCTGAGTCCAGTGGGCTGAAAAGTAATTATCTTCAGTTTAAAGACCATCCTGCTCTGGAGGTAGAGCGTCCAGCTTTACATGAGAAGAACATGCACATCACTAAAGCTAATTTATACGTCCTCAGTCATGTCTCATCTTGTTGTCTTCTGGGTTTCCAGGTTGGGTTGTGGGACAGCTGTCCAGAATCCAGGAAGTCCACCTCCCAGTCCCTTCTGTCTGCTCCTCTGGACGGGTTCTAGACTCGTTTAGAGACCAGATCCCTCCAATGTGTCCCGGATCAGACCCCAGGGTCTCGGTTCAGACATAACGGAACAATGTCCTGTAAGGGATTAATAAAGCATCCATCCATCATTTATCATCCATCCATCCATCCATCCATCCATCCATCCATCCATCCATCCATCCATCCATCCATCCATCCATCCATCCTTTATCATCCATCCATCCATCCATCCATCATTTATCATCCATCCATCCATCCATCCATCCATCCATCCATCCATCCATCCATCCATCCATCCATCCATCCATCCATCCATCCATCCATCCATCCATCCATCCATCCATCCTCATTCCCAGTCTAGTCCTGTTCCATAGATCGGTCTTCTACCTCTCAGTTCCTGAGCACCAACTCTTTTTCTGGTCAGAGGAAAGAACCTGTTTTATCAGGAACGGGAGGCGGGGCCAAAGCGACCACCGACCAATAAAAATGTAGCCAGCTTCATATTTAAATAGTTTCACTGATTAATTTATGGCTAAATAATTTATCCTTGAATGTGACGGAGAAGTCGGCACAGCAGGAATAACACCAGCAAATTTATAGAGGTGGTCATTGCCCCCCCGTCCTCTCCCTCGATGGCGCCACCGCCAAGACAATAAACTTAATGAGCTGCACCAGCGAGGTTTCACTTTCAGGTTTGGCTCACTTTGTTTCTGACTGCTTCCTGAACCATAAAGGACAGAGTGACTGGATGAGGTCATGCATAATGACAGCGTTTGCTCAGGAGATATAATGATCATCTGGCAGCTGCAGGGTCAAGGTTTGATCTCTGGATTCCCCGTCTGCATGTTCAAATGTCCTTGGACCAGAACCGGAACCGACACGCCTCCCGACGGGTCCACCGGTGTCTGAACGTGTCTGATGGACATAAAGAGTCGTCTCAGCTGTAAATCAGCCGGTGGAGTTCAGACATGTTGGTTCTTTTATTAGTAAATTCAGACATTACTGATGTTTTTCAGCTTTTACTGAATGATTCAGATTTTGATGTTTTACAGTTTTTACCTTCAGGAATTTGAGCTTCATGGTTTTTTGTAGGTTCCATCGTGGTTCAAAACTCACTCATTACTCCTCTTATTCACTTCAGTTTATTTCTACAGCTCCACTTCACAGCAAGAGTCGTCTCAAGGCTCTTCAGAGTAAACGCTCCAGTCGACCCTACTTAGTGCATCGAGTTCAGTTCATTATGCCAAAGTTTCCTCTGTAAGGAAACCCAGCTGATTGCATCGAGTCACTGACTTGTTGTGTCAGAGACTTTACAGCAATCCTCATACTAGGCAAGCATGTAGCGACAGTGGAGAGGAAAACTCCCCTTTAAAAGGAAGAACCTCCAACAGAACCTGGATCAGTGTGAGCAGCCGTCTGTCACCACATCAGTGCTCCAGTGGGCTCCAGTAGGGTCACGAGGAGCTGGTGTTAAACTCCAGCAGGGA
>SSNS01000108.1:877731-935231 GCA_006937985.1 Aphyosemion australe | reverse complement strand
TACACCTGTGTCTCCTCCTCCCTGATGGTGACATGCCACTCATCAGATCCTCACAGCTAAAAACCGAACACATAGAAACAAGATGATATAAAACTATTTGTCTTCATCGTTTATCCGAGGCTGAGCTGACCCCGCTCTTCCCAGCTACAGCTCCTCTTTGGGAATCCTGGACCAGAAAAGATAAACGATCCCCCCAGAGACCTCTACAGGTCCAGACAGCATTGGGTCCTAACCGCCCTCTAACTGGGACAGAGAACCCAGACACAGCCCTTCGTCCTACTGACCCCCCTCAGTAACGGGACATTTTACATCTTCATTCTTATCTCATTCAAGCTTCCTTTCAGGACTAAGCTAAGACTTTTGATCCAGAGTTGTCCTGCGGCTCACGTCTTCCTTCCTGTTCCTGTGAAGAGTCTCCCAGCTGATGTGGGTTTGACTCCCAAACAGCCGGAGAAGGCAAGGCTGAGATTCCAAGGAGTGGGAATTTTAAAGGAGAACCGATTTCCCTCAGTGTGATCGTTAAAACGATACATCTGTAAAAGACGTCCTCGATCTCCTCACACAGAGCTGAATGTGAAAAATCCAACAGTTTTCACGCAGAAAAGTAGAAAACCTTCACTTTTAAATTCCTCTCTGGACGAGCAGTTATCCTCCTGCAGGGACCCGAACATCTGGCTCTCAATGAAATATCTTTACCATTTTGTTTCCTTCACAGGTTTTAATCCTGTTTCTGCTTGAAGCTTTTCTATTATTAAAGGTAATGTTTGAAAAATTAGTTCAGATTCTTACAATAAAACCACCAATAAACCAGTTATTCGTTTTTTCCACTGAAATACTTTAAAAAATCATTTAATGTCTCTTGATTTGTTTTAAACAAAATGGAATTTGGTTGGAGACGGTAACAAAGACAAAAACTCATTACAGCACTTTACCAAAGTGGCGTGGTGACCTGTGTGATTTTATCCAAGGATGAGCCAAGTCTCAAGCCACGAGGACCAGGTCTAAGGCATGTCTCGAGTCTCTCAGGGACAAATCAGAGTCCAGTTTCAAATCTTCACGGACAAAATTATGTCTCAAGTTTCAGAGCAGCAGGTCCAGGTCAGGGTTCAAGTCTTTGAGGGACGAATCTGAGTCAAGTCAGAGAAGTTCAAGTCCAGTTTCAAGTCCTGGAGAGGCAACTACAATACTACAAGTTAAATTCTAGTCTCAGGCGTTTGAAGGTTAAGTCTGGGTCTTCAAAGAATTTTAGGATTCTGTGGGGAAAACTGGACTTTTAAATGGCAACTTAGCAATCGTCGCTAATCAGAGATCATCTATTAGCAAAACAAAATGACTTTTCTCTGAAGTAGTTCGTAGCAATCGTTCTCAATCAGGGACCCTTTTACAGTTTCTGTTAGTAATAAACAACATAATGATTAGCTTAGCTAGCTAGAACCAGAGCTGAAGCACAGCAGAGAGGGAGCAACAACAATAATAACATTTAGAGTTGACCGGACCAAGAAAGGTTCATCAAATATGAACCTGAATATATTTTAGCATCTTTTACTTTTATTTCACAAAGTAATTGTCAAACAATGTTTATTCCAAAGCAAACTTTTCTTTGTGCACATGATGCAAACTTTAGGCACAGAGTCTCATTTTAACATAATGATTCAAATCGGAGTCGTTGCATATTAGAGTGAAGTCAAGAATCAGGCGAAGAGCTCACCCAGAAAATCAAGCTTTTGCCTGCAAGGAAAGATTTTAGAGGTTTATAATAAATGTAGCAGAAAACAACTCTGCTAAGAAACCAGAAAAGGGAACAAATAAATTAATGAAGCAGACAGTAAACTGATTGAAAATGAGGTAAAAACAAAGTAAAAAAAGACCCCAAAGCAGCTTGTGGAAGCTGAGAAACAGACCCTGCAGGGGTTTATGCAAATGCAGGAGTCACACCCTGTCAAGAAATCCAAATTCAGCTGAAGCTAAAGCGTCCTTGCTCATTCTCTGTGGAGTCCTTACTCGCTTTATTATTCATTTGCAGACATCACTCGTGGCTGCTGGCCATGTTTGCGGAGTGCAGAGAGGGAAACATCCTTGAGAATCATCAGGCTGCGAGGCGGGAGCAGCGCTAGCACTTCAGCTCACTCCAGTGGCGCTCGCCGTCCACACGGGCGAGCGGAGCCCACGGAGGTATGGACGGGATGTAAATAAGCATATGGACAGGCTCTATCATCCCAACTGCAGCTGTCTGTGGTGGAGGCTAAATCCACCTCGTGCTGCTGAGGACGTCTGCTTATCTCTCTCTGTGTCCAGTCCACAGGACTCACTTAAGATGCCACTTTCAGGCAAGAGAAGTTGATCTGACTGCTGAAACTCACACACAGCTGTTAAATGTTCACCCCCAGTGTGGATTTACTGAATATCTGACTGTACATTACAAAAAAGTGTTAATATTTATGAAGCCACCCTGAGTAAACCCAGCCTCAGGTCTGAAACAGCAGCTGAAAGACGCCTCCGTCTGAGTCATGAAGCCACAAACATACATTCAAATAAAAAAGATAAACTCTTTATTCCACATTTAATCCTTGAACCTCCACACCAATAAAAAAAACAATGAATTTTTGATTTTCATTTATCATTTTTTAATGTAGCCTCACTTTTACCTATGGTAAAAGAACCTAGAGTAATGTTAAATGAACATTCAAAGATCAATAAGATTGATAATTCACATTTATATGGATTATTACATCTCATTGATCATTTTATAAATATGTAGCCATAGCGCTAACGCTACACATCTTAGACGATGGTGCCCATAAACACAATAAAAAATAATAAATATGAAGGTAATAATTATGTTATGATTTTAACTTTTCATTAAAAAATAACCTTTTTTTTTTTTTTACAATAATTTTACTTTGATAGATTTATCTTTGTATCAGTTATGTTCAGTACACGTTTTCATTAAAAGAACTAGGACCAAGCATCTGAGCGGAGTACCCCAAGGCTCTGTTTTGGGTCCACTCCTGTTTTCTACATACCCGCCCTCTTGGACTGATCTTCCACTTACCCAAGGTCAGGTTGTGGAGGTCCTGGAGGGAAGCCCAGCTATCTCGCTCTCCCCAGAGAGCCCTAAGAGCTTCCAGTACCCAGAAACCCTCTGGAGGGAGGAGGGCAGAAGGCATCCTGACCAGAGGCCTG
The DNA here is from genome assembly GCA_006937985.1 of Aphyosemion australe. NCBI lineage: Eukaryota > Metazoa > Chordata > Actinopteri > Cyprinodontiformes > Nothobranchiidae > Aphyosemion > Aphyosemion australe. Next base: position 932,048 of record SSNS01000108.1, on the reverse strand, counting down.
AGCCACATCAGCTGACTCCTTTAGGTGAGGAGCAGCAGCTCCACCAAGATCATGGAGCTCATTTGAACTGCTTGTATCCTAAACAAGCCGTCAAACCAGAGTAGCAGGTCCAAAGGCCAGTTCTAGAACTGGCGGGGGTTCTCTTCGTTCTCATCTGTAGAATGACCGTGACCCATGTGTTCCTCCTGTGTGAAGCAGGTGTCACATTTACCACATTTAACATCATCCACATTGGTATCGACTGATGTTAGCCAACAGTCAAGCTGGGCCAAAATGAACAGATGAGGTTTATTTGCATCTTGTTGCTGTGTGGGGGGTGTACCTTGAGGAGAGAGGCAGGTGTGGCTGCTTTTACACAGTATTGAAATATATGTATATAATCGGTTATCGGCCCTAGCTGCAGTATTAATATGGGATATGGATATCATCCCTCATATTTACCTCTAACTTCACTGACACAGAGACCAGCCATTATGTAAACACTTCACTTCCTGGTTATTACGGCACTCGGGTTTTTACTAGAAAGCTTCCAGACTTTCGCTCGAACTCAATTTTCTTTCCTGCTCATTAACTCATAGTCCAATCATTAGTTATAGGCGGTTGTGTTTGGGTTGGCGCGGCGTTGGGGGGTGTAAATTAGAACCAGGATGGCTTGTGAGGAAGATTTACTCTGAAAAAGTGAATTAACGCCTTTAGGGTAATTGGAATTTGTCACTAAACTGTATCAGCGTGTTGTGAAGCTGCTGAACAAAGATGTAAAGAAGAAATATAGTTCTGCTCTTACTCCCATTTGTTTGGATAAAAGCAGCCCATAATTCCAGTTATTCTGCTTTATTAACTATTGATCACTTCTCTTCTTTAAACTTTTAATGACAAAGAGAATCTCAGCCAAACTTATGGTGAAAAATGTCCCTAAGTGTTCTTTTCCCTTTCTGAGGGACTCCGTCTTTATCTAAAATACATGAGGGTCAGCTTTTAACGCTCTTCTTCACATTCTCCCGTTGCAGCTCCAAGTATTGGAAAGACTTTTTCAACATTAATTCATTCATCCAGACCTTTTCCTGGCCTTGTTGCTGAAACTATTTAGATGTATGACAGTGAGAGCGTTTGGATGCTGCTGGCTGCAGGAAAGACTCCAGGGAGGAAAGTTATACCTTTAGTTAGTTATTCACACAGTGGCTGCAGATACCAGCTTTACATTAGATGGTTGTTTAGATGGAATTCTGTCATTGTTTGCATGGATAACTGTAGTTATCCATCCATCCATCCACTTATCCGGAGCTTCTCACTCTATCTCTAAGGGAAAGCCCTAAGGGTCGCGGGGGCAGCAGCCTAAGCAAAGGTCCAGACTTCCCTCTCTCCAGCCACTTGGGCCAGCTCCTCCGGGGGAATCCCAAGGGGTTCCCTGGCCAGCTGAGAGACATAGTCCCTCCAGCGTGTCCTGGATCTTCCTTTATGTCTCCTCCTGGTTGGACGTGCCTGGAAAACGTCACCAGGGAGGCGTCCAGGAGGCATCCTAACTACAGTAGATGCCCGAGCTGCCTCAATAATAACTGTATAACAAAAATCGGAGCTTTAGACTATAAAACACATAGCTCTTTTCATACGGCATGGCACGTATCTGTGACAGCAGCATGGATACAAATAATACACACAGCAGAAATAAAACAGAAAGAGAAATGTTTCAAAATTCAGGTTTAGGAAAATTTGTGGTCTCTTCTAAAAAATGTTTTCATTGTATCATATTTCTGGTTTAGTTTAGGGGTTAGGGTTTTGTCCAGATTATTTGTTTGTTTGTTTGTTTGTTTGTTTACTGGACTTGCTGGACTTTCAGCCCTCCATTAAACAGAAACAATGTTCTTTAAAGATGAATTATAAACATTTTCTTTAGACTTTGTTTAAATCCAACAAAACAAAGTTGGTGGGTGACTTTTAAACTTTCTGGTGAGACCCTGTATGATCACCTTTATTCACAGAACTAAGGCTTTCATCTCTGTTACTTAAGCTCACGCTGAACCAACCTGCATTCATTCTTTTACCTCTACAGCAAATCGGAGCTTCCCCAAAGGTTAGAATCTTTTTTATTTTGGTAGGTTTACTTTTGAAAACTGCAGGCTACGCAGCATGCAGCTCTATTATGAAGCAGGAGTTTGATTATAGTCTCATAAAGTGGCAGACTGTGGGACAAAGCAGCCTTTAAGCTGCCTGAAGGCTTGAATTTAAGCTTAATCTTCTCCCTTAAGAAACCACTAATAGACTGTTTCAGTAGAACATCAGCAAAGTGATTTATTTGACTGAAATCTTTCTTTCTCTTCAGTCTGCCCGTCCTACTTTCAATAAGTTATTTATGAATTTGATGAAGTTCACTTCCTCTCCGACGAGGCATTAAAGTCCAAAAGGAGACGAGTAAGTAAGTAATTTAACAGAATTAGCTTTACTTGGTAATTCTATCACAAAACAACAGTAATAAATAAAATTGGTGCGTACCACCTGTAGACCCCCTCCACCAGGGGGCAGTAGATGTGTCTGGGACTAGATATGACAGATTTGTGATGAAGGGGTTAATCAAAACAGGAAACAACATGCTGAGTTACTGGGTGTTTCTCACATAGATATCATATAGATGCCTTAACTGGGAGTCAACAGCGTCCCTACACAGCGGCCATCTTACTTCGGACAGCTTACGTTCCGGTCTCAATGGTAGCAGATGGAAGGTGAGTGAACAACTTAAACAAAAACACTCTTAACTCCATGAAATATTAACGAATTTACAAGTGGTTTACATTATTACAAACCTTATAACTAGGGATGCTCCGATCCGATCACGTGATTGGAAATCGGGCCCGATCACGTGACTTTCAAAGGACTCGGAATCGGTTGAAAAAGATCGGATTTAACCTTATAAAACAACAAATCTGACATTTTAAATTCATTCTGATATCGGAACATGTTCCTCCATATCAATATTATTTGTTTCTTGGCCAAAAACAACACCATTACGTCACACAATGTACGGCAGGCGGGGATTCAGACACCACACAGCTGTTAGCTAGCAGGCTAACGCAGAGCTAACTTGTCTCCACAGGAGAGCTAAAATATCTGTATGTTGGTGGTATTTTAAACCGGTCAGCAAAGACAGTGTAACGGCCACTTGTAATGTGTGCATACTGGGCATTCAACATGCTGGAAAAGACAGCTGCATGAGGAGCAGCCTTCAAAACGAAATACTTTCTCCTTCGGCTTTTTTTCCCTTCAGGCGTCGCCACAGCGAACCATCGGTCTGGGTTGAGTCCCAGTTCACAGCTGCATTTCTAACAAAAACACGAGCCAGCCAACAGTGAAAATTACGTTAAAAAACAGAGAAATTGCTGACAACAAAACGTCGGAGTTTCTCATTCTGCAGCACCTGAGCTGAACACGCTGGTAGCTTCGTGGTGCTGCGGGGAAAGCCTGCTGTGGCACCATGGCTATGGAACCCAAAATGTGCCACAAACGCGCAACATTACGTGCGACTCTCAAACGAAAAATACACGTTTTTAACGAGCAATCAACGCGTCAACAACACATACTTTACGCATGAAAATTTTGCGTGATTTCAACCAGCAAACAACATGAAAACAACGTGTTGTTAACATACGTGCCTCCCAGTCACGGAAACGCACATCACTCCACAGCCGGACTCGGATCGGGAGCAAAAAAATGTGATCGGAACATCCCTACTTATAACACATAGGCATGAGACGACATACTTTCACATTTTTAAATTAACGGGCCATATCTGTCATATTTCACAGCCACATCTCTGGCGTTTATAACAAACCAAACCGTTTGAAAATCGGTTGAAAATTGAGCAAGTTAGAGTTATTTAAATAGTACATTCACCATTGACACCAATGTTATGAAAGGGGGCAGCTGTCCGAGGTAAGATGGCCGCCACGTAGGGACATTCGTCCAATTGATGAACAGCGCGGGTAAGGCATCTAGTGATATATATGATATCTATGGTTTCTCAATCTCAAGGAACCTTGTCTTGCCTTGCGTGCCAAGGCAGTGCCTTGCTTCCGAGGACACCGTCCTTCCTTGGTCAAAGAAAACAATTAAATGGAACAGACTTGTGACCGCGGCCAGCCAGAGCCCGCCCCCTGCTTACGTGCTCTGTTTACGTTCCTCCCATCATAGTAAATTTAAGTTTCAATATAGATGTATATCGAGCCTTTTACTTATTTAATTGTGTGTATATTGGTTAAATCAAATGTGTAAGTGAGTTAGTACCTGCTAGCCACCAAAGCTGCAACTACTAAGCAACTAACCAACCATAGATAACTGCTTTGGATCTAAAAAGCATTTTACATATCAGCCCAATAGCTACAATTAGTTGACTTACATTTAAACTGGAAGTTTGCCCCCGAAGTAGCTGCTGCCGGCTCCTGATCACTTTGAAAATACCGCACTGCATTCTGGGAAATTCTTGACCAAGAGAAGGCACCAAGGCACCACTCATGTATCCTGGTGAATTAGCTAAATGGATAACAAACGGAGGACAGATGCCTCGGCAGCACATGAACATGGGAAACGATTGGAACACGCCTTGGCGGTTCCTGATGACGTATCTCCTAGGCAACCGGGCTTGGACCAAGGCATCAAGGCGAGGTTCCTTGACATTGAGAAACACCCGGTGTCTTTGTTAAATTCAGGATTTTTGTGAACAAATTTTTGGGCAAAAATATTCAGTTCCTACGAAAACTGATTGTTCACTAATGGTGATAATAGCCAGGTGACCAGAGCTCATTTAGATGTTTCAGGTGCTGCACTCGAAAAGCTCAGATGACTCGTGTAACTCGAACTTTAGAATCTAACTGAATTGAAGCCAAAATGTAAGAAAATCCTTTGCAGATCTTGCTAATCCAGACTCCGTCTCTCTGCCAGACTTGTGTTATTGTTTTTAACGGTCATCAGGTTGTTGTGAACGCCTCCCAGTGGACACCACAGCTCACACTTCCTGTTTTCTGTGATAAACCCAGATAAGCTGCCATCTTTGAGTTCCTCTTTTTTAATTACTCAACAAAATCTACTTCTACAGAGCTTTTGGCCCAGAGACATCGAAGCAGAAGTGGAGTTAATTATAATAGGAATCAATGGAAGTGAGAGAGGCAGCCCATCATGTTAACTAATGGACAAACAGCACTGTGACTGTTAGAGACGATGTGGCATCCTCTAAAAAGCACAGATGATGGTTTTTACTCCTTTATTAAACGCCGCTCCTCTCTGACAGCTCCATAAGCCTCCACTGAGACAACCGCTGACATTAACTGTCATAGATGGTGTGCATCTACATCACTGCAAACAGCATCATCCCCCAGCTGAGGGGCAAATGAAATTAAAGGCAGTTAGTCGTACATTATAATGACCACAAGCTGGAAAACTGCACAGTAAATAAAGAGGAAAAGTGACTCTAAGCTGATGGATTATTGGATAATTGGGTTGGGCAGGAATTTGGGATGATTTGGAAACAGAAAATGGAAACATTTACATCCAAGTCACATCACGCATTTGATTCTATCCATCCAACACAACATTTTTATGGATTTTCCCATTTGTTACATTTAATTCACTGATTTTTATGTTTGACATTAATATTCACAGTAAAACTGAATTCATCCATCCATCATTTATCCATCCATCCATCCATCCATCCATCATCTCCACTGTCTTCAGCTCCAGGTTGCTGCACCTGGACACCAGGTGTCACATTGCTGTTAGCCAATCAGAGGAGAGATGTCCAGATATCAGGAAATAAGACTTGTCTGAAGCTCTCCTCTCCTCTGGCTAACTTGCACTTCCTGAAACAGGAGCGCCAGAGCTTTTTTCCCCAGAGATCGACTCACAAGGTATTCATTCCTACTAGGGACCACAGCAGGTGTGTTGATAAAACGAGTGAACTTGGTCTTTAGCTCTACATATTTGAATAAAAGTTAACCCCTACAATACTAATCCTCTAATATTAGAATATCTTTGTTGCCCAGATTAATAAAAATGTTCTTTTCTTTTGTTTTTTAGTGTGGAAGTCAAAAGGTTAAAGTTTTATCCTGTTGGTCATCGAGTCTCTGGTTTGTTCCATTAACAAAACCCCTACATGCCCATAAATGTTACACACCAGCCTGTAACCATGTGTTTGTATTCATGCAGCTATGACGTCGGTGGGGGGTTGCACACATACGGTCGTGTTTTTGGTGATTCACATGAGACTCCAGCTGCACAAACCACCTCTCACGACTCCTGTTGGTGCCAAAGTGCATCGACTCTAATCCCAGGACAGAGCTGCTTGTATTTACGATCTCATTCTTCCGGGCCCCAGCCCGCCGCTCCGGAGCACAGGTGAGGGTTCAAAGGTTGATTGGTTGCTGGTTTCTCAGCCGTGTTCCATGAACAGAAAACTCCAGTTGTGTGCCGAGATACAAAATAATAGATCAGGTTTATGAACTTGAGTGAGACTGTAGATGGAAGCCATCTGAGGTGGCCCCGGGGGCGGGGCCCTGGGCTGCTGGCTGAGCTCCGTTTGTAATCCAGCTCCAGCCTGAGCCTGAGCCGGGAACAGCAGTGGGACAAACATGTTCATAAACCTGCAGGACCTGATTACAGATCAGCTCCACGGCACGGAGCTGTTCAAACCAGCAGCACACTGTCTTAGCCTGATTACACCAAATGCAAACGACACCTGTGGTGTAATCAAACCGCCGTTCCACTGTAGCCGCTTGTTTTCTACCTGTTTGCTTCCCAGATTTCATCAGCAGCACTAACACCCCTGCCCTTCCTTCCTCCTCCCTTTTATTTATAAATTTCACGCTCAGCTGTCATTTTTATCCATGCAACACAAAATAAAGGACAACCACTGTGTTGCATTATAAAACATGATGTAATGATTTGAAACATGAGGTGGAATTATGACTCAAAACAGCAACAAACTGGATTAATGGGATCTGGTAGTCATCTGTTAAATATTTGTTGCGTCATTGTTTAAAATAAATACAGAGAACCACAAAAAGCATCCTAAATATAAAACTAACTCGGAATGTTAAAGGTGTAGGTCACTGAAAAACCATGTTTTAATGATTATGTCTGATTCTAATGGGTCACTCTGAGTGTTTCCTGCAGGCTGAACATGAAAATAGTCTCCTCCTCCTATCTCCTGCATTAGCTTCTGATAGAAAATAGACTCTAGGTGAAACTCTAGGATTAGAAAATCCTGACAGATCTACGTCACACTGTCACTGAACATTCATGGACTCACCCATCTGGACTCGTGACGGGGAAGGCTGTTGTTGGTTTAGCGTCCAGGAAACAGCAGAGAACGTCTGGGCTAGTAGAAGCTAACCGTTAGCATTAGCAACGCCACCACACAGCAGAACTCCTCCAGGCTTGTGTTATTGGTGGAGATAAAACATCAACGTTGCAGAGCAAACAGAGTCAGTGGTAGAGTCGTGTTGCTGTTAGCCAATCAGAGGAGAGATGTCCACATATCAGGAAGTAAGACTCCAGACCTTGTCACCTGGAGCTACTTCCTCCTCTGGCACCGGAGCTTTTTTCCCCAGAGTTCGACTTACAAGGCATTCATTGCTACTAGAGACCACTGCTATAGGGACGTACCAACAGCTTCTGGGAGCCAAACCTTCAGTCTGAGAGCTAGGATTGGGAACATAGAGTTTTAGCTCTTTTTGCTCCTGCTGATGGGAATGTTGATTGGGAACGTTTGGAACATGAAGATCTCTAATAAAAGAAGGAGCGTGTTGTTTTAGAGCTTTTATATTCAGTGCTGGACCAGTGAAGTGATGCTAAAATGGGACAAACTGATCTGTCCTCTCATCAGACCTCTGGACCAGCTGGAGCCTCTAGGCTAGAGAACCTTTAGAGGTGATGAACTCATGTTTCTGCATCACTAAAGAGAAATCTGTGCAACAAATAAAAACAGTGAGAAGATCAAGTTAAATAAAGTTGCCATTAAAGTTAAAATCAGTTACTGACATGTTTCCATTCTGAGATTTGAAGCTCTGGTATCAGAAACTGTTCTCCGAGGTCGGGGGTCCCATTCCCGATGGTAACGATGGACTGTTAATCCTTGAAAGCACAAGACTTTGACATCGACTTTTCAGACACGCGAAGTGAGAAAGTGCCATGCGGCAGATGTCACAGTGTTAGCAAGCTGTTGGATGCCAGACTAAACTCTTTTATTGTCTGTGCCCTTGCTGTAATTGCCCTTCTGTCTCAAGTCTGCATTAGTTGGGAAAAACATGAAGAATTTCCTGGATCTGTGCATCCGTCCGGCCCGTCTCCTGTTCATTAGGAACAGTTGGCAGTCAGATGTCAGCATCCGTCTGCTTTTAGCAATAAATCCCTGTGTTTTGGCAACGCTTCCTCATTAGACCCTGAGCCCTAACAAACCTCAGAGAGTTTAGCTGCCAGAGGCGCGGCCAGCTTTCAGGGATGTTCGAGGTTTTTCTGCTTCTGTGAGTAAATCCTGCTGCGACATCACCGTGGCTCTGGGCAGCACAGATGAATTTGACTTGATGAGTCCCTGTGAAGATGCTTCACATTCATTATGTCAGAAACACAACTGGGTTTTTTCTGTTAATTACTGGATAATTCCCAGAATAAATCCCAGATTTATTACAGCCAACGCCTGAAGGCGCACATTTAACCCCAAACCTAAACTAACCCACGAGGTAATAATCTGTTATGGGAATGAATGAAGACCAGCTGCGTGGTGGCCTCACAGCGGAAAGGTCGCAGGTTTGAATCCCGGCTTCAGCTTTTCTGTGTGGGATTAGCATGTTCACCACAGGTATGCATAGAGTTAGCAACAAAGAAACAACTAGAATAAATCATCATCATCATAATCACCATCATCTCTAACACAGCCGTCATGGATCACCAAAGTGCTAAATACAGCATCAGTAGCTTAAGAATCACAATACAATCTACTCTAGTACCTGTTGATCTAAATAAGATAGAAAATCAATAACTAAGTTTAAAAAAAGACGCAAAATCACAATAAAGTTAAAGAGGAGCTAGAACATAAACCAACATGTTCCTTGTTGTTGAATAAGACAGCTTGGGTGGTCAACAGCAGCATGCCATAAAGTCAAAGCCGTGTGTGACCTACTTTTTATGTAAATTAGAAAGTTGAAAAAGACGAGAGAAAAACTCCTGTTCTGAGAAATCCTTCCTTAACACGTCACTAGGGGGAGCCACGCCTCCTCAAACCTGTATGTCTCCAGTGTCTGAGGCCTTCTGGGGAAACCAACCAATCAGCAAGCAGCTCATTATCATATTCATGTCCTGGCCCAGTGGGAGGGGCCAACAGCTCTTTTCACAGCAAGGCTGGTTTAGGGGGTTTAGAATGGCCTGGATCAGGGCTCCTGGGACAGATGAAAGCCTAAAGAACATTTCTGATGCTTTTAGAGGCTCAGAGCTGTTTTAGGTTGTTGATTAACTGCATTCTAGGTCACCTTTAAATTAAAATCACAGCATAGATTAAAAGGGTGCCAGCAGGATAACCACCACTGTGCATCATATGGAGCTGCTGACCAGTAAAAGTGAGTTTCCAGGTGGGCTTTAAAACTGCAGCGAAGGACTTTGTTTGACCCTCATGGAGTTCCATAGCTTCAGCTAAAATGGCACAAGCTGGATCCCATCTGGACTTTCATCTAGGTAGTGGGACAGTCAACAGCTGACCGTAGAGAACGGGCAGGAGCAGTGGCGGTTCTACATGGAATTACTCCCCGGGCGAGACATCCCTTGAGCGCTATATGCCCCCCCACACACACACACACACACATGCACACAGTAACTCTTCCTCAAGGGTCAAGGCTGTGACTGATGTGGCCGATAAGATAGATGGCAGGTCTTGTCCAGCAGGGGAGGTGGGTGGCTCATCCTGACCAGTGGCAGATGATGATCCAAAATATTTTAAAATTGCCCCTGAAATTTCAATTTAAACTGACATAAAAAAACTGTAGACTACCAGAAAGGCCACCTTTTATTACTGAACAAAGCATGTGAAAAATAATCAGTGTAACAAATGCAATGAAGGAGCCACACTTGTGACAAACCTGTCCAAACAAGACTGTGGTCTGCTGCTAAAGATGTGCAATAAAACAACTAAATGATGAAGCTGTGATGTCAGACTCTTCTTATAAAAGCCTAAATAATATGTATTAAATCAATGGGTGTTGTCTACTTCCCTCTTTCCCATTTGATATTTATAGTTAATTAATATTTTATAGAACAATATTCACCTATATTTCAGTAACATTTTAGGTGGTATTAATGTCACTCATCATCCTAGTCAAAATAACACATCTAAATATATCCACAGTTACACTATGACCAGTAGATCAGTATGTATTTCATTAACATGTTCAGTAGTGCTGGAAATGCTAATAACAGGATAGTTAGTGAGGACTGGGGACTTTTTTCTGCTTGTGGAAGAAGAACATGAATCATGACCAACGTGTTTTTGTTGTTGTTCAGGAGGCAGGCTGCAGTGCGCATTTAACGAGTCCTCGCGGCGCGCTTGAATCATTAAAAAGGATTCAAGGAATTTATTCCAACCATTCGTTTCAAACTTTCAGCCCTATTAGCTCTGTTAGCAATTAGTTGACCGAATTTAACCGTTAAAATCCCCAGTTAACCGGTTTTAAACAAATGGAAAACGTGCATCCTAGCATGAGAACGTACTACCTACCTTTATCTTTAGCCCGTTAGTCCTGAATTGGGCACCTGATGAAGCTGTGATGTCAGACTCTTCTTATAAGAGCCTAAATAATATGTATTAAATCAATGGGTGTTGTCTACTTCCCTCTTTCCCATTTGATATTTATAGTTAATTAACAGGCCTTTTCTGTCCATCTCGTTTGGCACTGGACTCAATAAACAGGTTTCCAATCACCAACCAGGAGTCAAGACTAAACCAGTTGACCTTGGTGGGTGACCACAAAATCCTTTTGTTTTTCCTCTCTTTTTTTGGCCATTTCACACAATTCAGAAAAACGTGAAGAAATTATAAGCCTGTATTTATAATATTATGAAAGAATTAAATGTGCGTTATATGGAAGAACATCAAGGTGTGATTGACTTTAGCCATCTTATACAGTTGATTCAGACCCCCCCACCCCCCGTCCGTTTCATTTGGGAGAGACCCAGAGGTGAAATCCCCCGCGCCCCTCCCTCTTCTCTTCCTCACACACACGGCGCTCGCCTGAACCCTCTCAGTCAGCAGGAGCGCCTGCAGCTGCAGGGGGCGCCAACGTGCTGGTTCCAGTCCAGACACAGATATGACAGCTAATAGAAAACCATGCTGCGGCGCAGGTTTCTTTCCTCTTTTTTTTTTTTTTTACTCAGCGATTGTGCGCCCCCTCTGTGTCATGAAAAAATGCCGCCCCGGGCAGCCGCCCGGTCTGCCCGTGCCTAAAACCGCTACTGGGCAGGAGCACACCTGTGCAACAGGTCAGAGGTATAAAAGGGCCAACGCCCTGGTCTGGTAACAGACAGTTCAGTCCAGCCACTACGGGCGTAATATTCTCCCTCCTCTTCGTCCCAGTTATGAGTCTGCCCGCCGAGTTCTGCGTGTTACTTTTAAATGTCCTCTTGGACTGTTGCCTTCACAATAAGAGCTGAGGGTGTGGTGCATTACCCAAGTCGTGGGTTACATGGCCTTTTACCACAATGCTAGTGCCAGGTCAGTGGAGCACTATCATAAAGGGAACAGGTGTCCATGCATAACACCTGAAACAACACCTTAAATTCTAGAATGACAGCAGAAATGTCTCAAGAGGACTGGGACCAGGTGGAAGGAGGCGTAGAGGAGGGTGAAAGGAGGAGAATCCTCCTCTGGCTGCATTCTGAGGTTCTGATGCATCAAACCTGCTCTGATGTGGGCTGATTGAAATAATGACTCTCCTTTCAACCCATTCAGTCGGTGTCAGCACCCCCCCCCCCCCCCCAACAGGGAATCAGATCATGATTCACCACGAGGGGGGGGGGGGGGGTCTGTAAAAGTACCTTTAAGATGTCGGATGGTCACCCTGGAGGACTGGAGAATCACCCTCGTTACCGAGGCAATGGTAGCAGAGGAGTTAAGTAGCCACATTGTAACCGGAGGGTTGCAGGTTTGCACCCCACTTTGTCGTTTTGACCTTGGGCAAGGCACTTCCGTCTCCTTGACTGCTGTTGGTGGTTGAAGGTGGTGACTCCTGTCAGTGGGTCCCAGGGCAGCTGTGACTACAGTGTAGCTCATCACCATCAGTGTGTTAAAGGTGTCCTAGAATGCAATTAATCAACAATCTAAAACGTTGAGCCTCCAAAAAGCATAAGAACATTTTTTTGGCTTTCATCTGTCCCAGGAGCCCTGATACAGGCCATTATAAACCCCCTTACTCAGGCCTTCAGTGAAAAGAGCTGTTAGCCCCTCCCACTCGGCCAGGACATGCTGATTGGTCGGTTTCCCCAGAAGGCCTCAGACACATGCAGGTTTGAGGAGGCGTGGCTCCCCCTAGTGACGTGTTAAGGAAGGTTTTCTCAGAACAGGAGGTTTTCTCTCGCCTTTTTCAACTTTCTAATTTACATAAAAAGTAGGTCACACACGGCTTTGACTTTTTGGCATGCTGCTGTTGACCACCCAAGCTGTCTTAGTCAACAACAACAAGGAACATGTTGGTTTATGTTCTAGATCCCCTTTAATGGATTAATGACTTGTAAAGTGCCTTGGGGGGTTGTAGGACTCTACATGACCAGAACATTTCCTGCAGATGAAGCCAGGATCCGGACCGTCCCTCCTCCACCACCATAAGAACGAGTGACCTCCTCCACTTTTAACACCAGCCGTGTTTGTTTCACCTCCCATCCCAGGACTTCTCTTTAAATATTCATCATTTCCAAACGGCACAATGAAAACAACAACATGTCCTCCAACTAAACTGCGTGTGGCTCTTTGTGTTGAGAAGTTCCCCGTAAACATCTGAGCTGGGACTTGATGAATAATAGAGCAGTTATCTGATGAAAAATATCCAGGGAGGATGTTCAAGCTGTTCTACGACACTCATCTCAATAATCTCTCCTGAACGGAGCCGTCTGTTTACACGACAACACGCTAGCCTCTAGGAGCGCCACCTGTGAGCCGCTTTCAGGTCGGACGGATCAGCCACAGGTGGCCGGATCAATTGGAAGCGTTTAATTACTGTTGTGACAAATGGTGGGGGCATTTAGCGGGCTTTGGTGAGCAAATGATCTCAGTGATTGCAGCAGAGGGAGTCGGCCATGATTCATATTGACGAGCCATGAATTATTAAGCTGCCCGGCGCCCTGCAGCCGTCTCGCCGTTTGCATCAACGGGAAAACAAAGGGTGGCTGAAAGGATCTGAGGAGGAGGCACCTGGGGGTTCCAGGTGATGGACGGGGGGGCAGGAGCTGGAATGAATTATGCTTCTCAAACATCTTCAGTTATGCTAATGCTGATTTTCTTTATTCCGTCTTCCACCAACACGGAAAAACTCATGTTCATGAGTAAATGACTGTATTTCTCTGCATGTACGGGTGAATATTAGTAAAAACTGGACATTTAAAAATTAAACTAAGACTTTTTCGTGCTTTAATTACTTTTTTGTGTTTTTTGTGGACACAGACCGCAGCGCTGCACGACTTCCTGTCTCCAGGCACCAGAGGAGATAAATTTAAAAAGTATCCTGATCTCTCTCCTCCAGATGGTCCTCCTTTGTTTTTTCTGCATTAAAGCTTTATATTCAGCACGCTGTTTACCTTGCTAAGATGACATTCCTCCTACCTGCAGTGTGGGTGAGTTCCTGCAGTTAAAAATTGATTTTTTGAGCTTTGTGGAAGAGTGCAAACACCTTGAAAGGTAAAGTTTTGACCCTGATGCTCTCATGCACGCTCCAAGGCTTAAATGTTTTTTTTATCCCCTAGGAAATCCATATAAATATTCAACCTTTTTATGCTAAGTTATATATTTAAATCTGTCGCTCAGTGGAAAGTCTGTCAGAAGTTTACAGGCTGCGTCACATAAAGTTCAGTTCGATCATTTTTAGTTTAAAAGACAGAGTTTATTTCTGCTCAGGGAAAAAATCACCATGAAAAATGTTTATACTTATTCAATTTTAAGGTGACGATGCTCAGGTCATCTCCAAAAACCAAATAGGATTCGTTTCACCCAACCATGTTCACCTGAGACTGTTGTTTCACCGGAGTTCCTGAAGCTTCCTGCAGCCACTGATCAGATCATTCACGTTCCATCAGACCAGAGGCTGCCCGTCACATCTACAGGAGCATTTCAGTAAATCAACCTTAAAGACCTGGTTCACTGAGAAACGTGTAATATTAAATATCACTGGTCACTCTGAGTGTTTCCTGCAGGCTGAACATGAAAACAGTCTCCTCCACCTATCTCCTGCATCAGCTTCTGGTAGAAAATAGACTCTAGGTGAAACTCTAGGATTAGAAAATCCTGACAGATCTACGTCACACTGTCACTGAACATTCATGGACTCACCCATCTTGACTCACGACAGGGAAGGCTGTTGTTGGTTTAGCGTCCAGGAAACAGCAGAGAACGTCTGGGCTAGTAGAAGCTAACCGTTAGCATTAGCAACTCCACCACATGGAGTCAGTGGTAGAGTGGTGTTGCTGTTATGCAAACATCTTCCTTCTGATTGGCTATCATTATTATTAATGAGTAAGACTCTAAATCCTGCCATTTTCTGCCCTCCACTCCTCCGACTAACTTCTACCTCCTGAAACAGGAGCGCCAGAGCTTTTTGTCCACAGAAAACGACTCACATAGCATTAATTTATACTAGACTACAGCAGATTCATGAAAATAATGAGTGAATGCTCTTTTTAATGTCATCACTATGAAACCAAAAAACACGTTTAAGTCAGACTTTAGCTTTTAGCGCATTAGCTTTAGGTGATAGAGGCTGGAATTTTATTTTTCTTCACCAATTTGGACTTTTCATAGTTTACTAACCAGATTTTCACTTCATGAACCGTAATCATTCAGAATGGAGACATTTCTAAATGTCTGACTCAAAGAATTGGATTTACAGATTTCGCCACTCGATCTCTTTTATTTGGTTTCTGTCATGTTTGTAAATCTGAATCCCGACATGAAGAGCTGAGTTTTGTTCCTTTGGCGTTTCTCAGCAGTGCTGCCGATAACAAGTCTTGAAAGTTTCCTTCAGCGGGATTCAGAGGGCTGTGATTCCCCGCTCAGCACTCGTCTGCCTCCTCCTGACCTAATTACTACTAAATAATTGCTCAGAAGACCACATGATCAGGATCCTGAGACGACACACTTAAAATAACCTCCTCAGCAGTTCTGACATGAAAACGTCACAGTAAAAGAATCACTCGATATTCTAATGAGCCGTTTGTGCTCAGCGACTTCCTGGATGCTTCCTGTTTACGAGTTACGGTCTCCAGATGGTTACTGGTGATGATGGTGACCAGTGGAAATGCTGCTCTGGATCAGTTATTCTGACGTTTTGGTGCAAACGTCTCTGTTCTTAGACGTAAAAACAGGAATAACACACAGGCTTCCGGGGGAGCCCCCTCCCCTGAGAATGCCGTAGGAGCTGGGGAGGAGGATTTATCTGATTGCCTCCATTAGGACTCTAAGAGCAGGGGTGGGGGGCTCCCCCTGGGTGTGTCAGTTGAGGGCTCCGGGGGAGCCCATCACTCTTTCGGGGGAGCCGAGCTCCCCCTAGCTCCCCCGTGATTTGAACCCCGTAAAAGAATCCTGTGACGAAGGACAGACCTCCATCAATATTTCATTTTCCTGCCAAATTGAGACGACAGAAGGAAAGTTTAGCTCGGAGATTCTTGTCCTTTTCCCACGACTCCGGTTGTTCCTCCACCCGGCCCCGAGACGAGAAACCAAATAACTGGAGGAAGTTGAGACCGCCGTCATGAATCAGTCAATAAGTGCTGGTTCACAAACATTTAACTGTTTTTTTTTGTAAGAAAGAAAACAGAAAGTGAGATGCAGGAAAAACAAACGAGACCATCACAAAAAACTCCAGCAGGATAAATCATGTCAGGATTTTATAAACCAGAATTTAACATTTTTGAAGAGTTTGTCTGAGTCTGTGAGGGCTGTTGGTTATTTGATGGAGTCAGAAAAGTATAAAATCACACTGATTTGCTACTAAATACACATCTAAATGTCAAATTCATGCTCGTTTCCTTTTGCAGTTTAGTCACAAAGTTTCCTGATTTATTTTCGCCGTTCGGAACGTCAGACCCTCTGTTTTTGTCTCCAGTCTCTCCCAAAGTTGTTTCCTATTTTTTACCCTCCCAAACTCTCAGAAGCTGAGCTGAGGATGGTGTCTCTGACAACTCTACTTACAGAGAAAATTAGTCCTGTAAAAGTTTCAAGCGTGATCAAAACGATGCCGCGCGGCTCATGCGAGGAAGATGTTTCAAGACGTTCTGGAAACTCTCGGGTGAACATCCTTCACACTTTGTCTCCAGCGAGATCCTGGCTGAACAAAGACGAGAGAAGATGCTGATCAACAAACGTCCATCAGCTGTGAGTCCGGGTTGCCATGGTGACAGTAAATGCAGCTGTGTCTGACAGCATCGAGTCAGTTTCCTGTTGTAGGAATCTGAACAAAGAGACGAATTAGGAACAAAATCAGTGAGTCCGTTTGAAATGTTTCTGTTATCTGGAGGCTTAAAGACTTAAACTGTGTACTGAAGACAGATTCCCAAATTCACTGCAGCCTGGCAGACAATCCCATTTGCTTCTGTGCAGCTGATGAGGTGAAATGAAGCCGTTAAACAGGAAGTCTTCCCCACCGGATCCCGTTGAACCGCGGCGTCGTGACTCAGGATCACGCTTGAGTCATAAAGGAGATCATTACTTCCACAATGTCGGCTCGACTTTGAGTCGTTCTGGAAGCAGCTTAGCTTCTGCTAACCTTTACGTGGCGGGAAGGCTGGAGAGCCACGCTGGAGTTCTTCCTCTCTGTGCATCGCATCCATCCGCAGCTTTAAGTAGGTCAGAACAGTCTGGTGTGCTGATGCACGGCCGGCTGCTGCAGGTTCGTTCTGGAGCAGAAGTTTGCTGACAGATTTAAGCTCCGTGCTTCTGCAGCAACAAACAGAGACACAAACAAAAAGTGAGGGCTAATTGATTTTTCTGTCACTGTAAATAAATAAATGCTCCCCATCTCGTGTCACTGGCTGCAGCCCCTGTCTTCTGGTCTGGTAATCCCCATTCATCACACATGGCCGGCGCGGGGCTCGTGCACGCCCTCGACACACACACACACACACACACACAGGAACATAATGACTTAAGCTATCCTCGGGGAAGACACCGACACACACTCCCTCTGTTTTTAAGTGATAATGAGCCGAATTAGATCATACAAACATAAACCCACACACACACACACACACGCACACACGCTCTGCTACAGTCCCAGAGCTGATTTCAGATGCAGCGTTTGTAGCTGCTGACCTCCAGCTTGTTAGCTGCCAGTCGCTCTAAGAACAAGACTTCCTGTTCTGCTGCAACAACTTTATGTTTTACTCTTAACAAACTACAGCAGAGCGCAATTAGAATGTTTTATAGAACAACAAGACCTCAGAGCAACATTTGTTCTTTTAGATGATCTCCCTCTCCGCCTTGGTGCCGGGATCAGGAAGGTTTTCGTTCCTAAATCAGGGAAGAAGCCTCCAAACATGCAGCTTGACCACCCAAAAAAAAAAAATGTATTCCTATTTTCTTCCAGGCAGCCGAAGCGTCGCAGAGGGCAGATGTCCTATTTATAGAGGATATATATTTTATACTCCAGCACTGAGTCACAGCTCACATCACTTCACTTCCAACAGAACAAACCAGTCAGACATGCAGCTTTTTTCTGCATGAATCAATTACGCATTTTAATTATAGCGTTTAGAATTCTGCACGAGGCTCCAGATTTATCTCTCAGCACAAAAATGGAAAAAGGACGGGAATTAAGGGGCAGGAATTTTAATTATTACGTTTTCTTTTGAGGTAGTGGATGAAAACTATCAGCTTAAATGTTCTTTTATATCCAGATACATAGAATGTGTTTGGAATATTTCAGATTCCTTAACTCTCAGAGAGCCGACTTGCTGTCATCTCTACTAAATATTAAAGCCAGTGTGTGATGATGACGTGAACTACTGAGGCCTGCACAGGTAGTGGATGTCTAAGGGTGTGTTGTTCCATGCTAACGAAACAGAACTAATGCAGGATAAAACTGTTGGATTTCTGCAAATAACTTTAAATATCTGTTAAAAATTCAATTACACGAAGGATTCAGCCTCCTGGACGTCAGTAAAATGCTGGTTTTATTTTGGGATTAGAATTAATATGCTGAGAAAACTGATTTTACTGGAGGCTTTCATCCAGGCGAGCAGGCGGGGCTTTCATCCAGGTGAGTAGGCGGGGCTTTCATCCAGGTGAGTAGGTGGGGCTATCATCCAGGTGAGTGGGCGGAGCTTTCATCCAGGTGAGCAGGAGGGGCTTTCATCCAGGTGAGTAGGTGGAGCTTTCATCCAGGTGAGTAGGAGGGGCTTTCATCCAGGTGAGTGGGCGGAGCTTTCATCCAGGTGAGCAGGTGGGGCTATCATCCAGGTGAGTGGGCGGAGCTTTCATCCAGGTGAGTAGGAGGGGCTATCATCCAGGTGAGTGGGCGGAGCTTTCATCCAGGTGAGTAGGAGGGGCTTTCATTAAGGTGAGTAGGTGGAGCTTTCATCCAGGTGAGTAGGAGGGGCTTTCATCCAGGTGAGCAGGAGGGGCTTTCATCCAGGTGAGCAGGCGGGGCTTTCATCCAGGTGAGCAGGCGGGGCTTTCATCCAGGTGAGTAGGCGGGGCTTTCATCCAGGTGAGTAGGAGGGGTTATCATCCAGGTGAGTGGGCGGAGCTTTCATCCAGGTGAGTAGATGGGACTTTTTATTGTCTCTGACTCAGGTAGATCCCAGCCTCTCTCTACACATACGGCTGCACCCCAGCTTATTAAAAAACACCAGTGTGAAGTTTGCAGCCGTGGTGGGGTTCATGTCCAGGCGTGACGAGTCGTCCTACAGGGAGGAGGTGGAGCAGTTGTCTTCATGGTGTTTGGCCAACCTTCTGCTCACCACCTCAAAGACCAAAGAGCTCATTATGGACTAGAGGAGGGGAAAAAACCGAGATCCAACCCTTCATCATCAGGGGAGACTGCATGGAGAGAGGATGAGAGACCATAGAGGAACATCTCTCATGGAATATGAACACCTCTGAGCTGCTGAAAGAGGCCCAGCAGTAGCTGAACTTACTCAGATCCCTCAGAGGCTGCTGGTGTCCTTTTACAGAGCAGTGATGAAAGCATCCTTACATATTGTGTATTTGGTAGAGCAGCTGCACGGTAGCCCAGAGGAAAAAGCTCCAGGAGGTCCCTACCACCGCTCAGAAAACTCCCAATACCTGAAGATCTCCACAGCTCCTGCTGTCTCAGGAATGCCCACAACACCGCTGTGGACACATCCCATCCCGGCCACTCTCTCTCTCTCTGCACTGCTGCCCTCAGGAAGACGGCAGGGCGATCAGAGCGAGGACGAACAGATTCAAGAACAGTTTTTATCCAGCTGCCACACCTCGTCTCTGTGTCGATGAGATGCCTGGGATGTGTGTGTGTGTGTGTGTGTTTTAACTAGATGATGCACGGACTGAAGAGCACTTCCTTTAAATGTCATTGTACGTGTGACAAATAGACATTCTGTTCTGTTTACATTTCCCAGCTATGATAATTTACTTCACAATAATCAGACTTCATTAGACGAGTCCAGGTGGCCCGAGTCGTTTACTCTCACATACATCATCATCCAATAATCTGACTTCCTGTTACCCGTAGTCCGGGACTACGGAGATGCTGTCAGGGAGGATTTTTAATCTGGTTCCTGTCGTGTTCTGGAAGTTTCCTCATTTGACATGAAGACGTGTCGGGAGAGAGAAACACGAGGCTAATGTCAGACCTAACAAGAGGTGTGGGTGAAGGAGGAGATGAAGAGTGACTCCAGGTGATTAACTTGATGGAACGTCTTTCCTCCTGGTTGCTGCTGCTCAGAGCAGCGATGATTTACTGCAAGTGTCACATTTAAATGAAGGCAACATCAGCAGGAGGAGGAGTTTAGGTGGTAGAACCAAAGATTTTACCAGACAGGAAAGTTCTTGAAATTTGGTCAGGGTGGATTTTTATTCCTTCATAAAAGAGAAAACAAGAAGATCAATGACAGAGGTGATATAAGAAGTCTGCTCCTACATTACAGCACGTCTCCTCCACTGACAGGACCGATGCAGGATTCACGGTGATTTCAGACTTTCAAGTGTCACAGCAGGCCGTGATGGCCTCGGCGTTTGGATTTTCATATCAAATTAACTTCCAGACCTCGGCTCTGCGAGCGCGAATCGAAGCCTCTCTTGATTCGTCTCTCCTGCCGGGAGCCCTGCGGGACCTCGGCGTGTTAAACATAGCCGGGTTCAGGCAGGAATAAAGCTGAGGTTAGCTTTGATGGCACATTTCATTTCTGCCTGCCGCCGTCAGCACTTTGAGAGCTGCAAGGAAAATTAATTGTGGCACGTGTTGCTCACCCAGCTCGAGTTGAAAAGACAGCTTTGTCATTCATCACAAAGAGAGTCGGTGAGAAGGGTCGAGCTCTCCGACGGTCGATGGAGAAAACGCTTTCAGTCCGAGTCTGAGAGTCACACAGAGACGAGTTCGAGTTCTGAGCAAAGCGACTCGTTAGAGATCTGGACACATGATGTTTTTGTCCCCTAATGTCCCTTATTGTGACATCACAATAAGGGACAGTTTCAAACAGTTTGAAGATGACAGTTTTCATTAATGTTGGTGTTTATAGAGGCAGTAAAGACCCAAGTAGAGTCGGTCTACATCAGGTGTCACCAGCTCCAGCCCTCGAGGGCTACCATCCTGCTAGTTTTCCGTTTCCTGCTCTTCCACACCTGAATGGAGAAATGTAATCTTCTCCTCACCACGTTTACCTCTGCACAGGCCCGTTAATTACTCATTCATTTCAATCAGGTAAAGAAACAGCTAACATGTGCAGGATGGTTGAGTTGGTGACCCCTGGTCTGCATGGTGAAGACTTTCAGCGTTTGTTGGTGTTTGTAACTGGTGCTGCAGCTGTTCTTCACCTCAACAGTAGGTGTCACCAGTGAGAAAACAACACAGCTGTGAGACGGGAGAGGTTGGTGAGTAAAACTAGGAGAAATTATTAACTTATTGAGGTATAATGACCACCTTGAGGACTGAATTGCAGCAGAAAGGTCGGCACGTTTGCAGGATTGTTGCAGTTACATAATCCTCTTCACCTGACCGGAGAGACAATTCAGTCTGGTTAAAGTTGATGAATTCCATAATTTCTCCAAATTTTGTGATTCCAACTCGTCTCCAACTGTGAGAAACATCTTTCATCATGAATGTGTTGTTCTTTAGCTGCTTTGATGCTTTATTTACAAGGACATTAAAGATTTGGGTCCTTCTGCACAAAAACAATATTTTAAGATTCTTTGGAATTATTTTAGTCCAAAACACATTTGCATTAATGATTCGAGTTTCACAGAATGTTGCTTTAGAATGACAGATTACATCGACTTTGAGACAAAAAGCAGCTGAAAACTCAAGTTGCTTTGATTAAATGATGAAGCGTCTTCTCTCTTCTCTTATTATGCCAAATGTTTTTAAAAAATGATGTTTAAATGAAAATCGTGCTTTGATGATACTCAGTCATGAGTTTTACTCTCTGGCCCGGGTTCCTGCGGTGGTTTGGGGGTTAGATCCATGTGGGGTTCTCTGAAATCGTCCCTCTGAGTCTGAATCTGCTGCCTGACCAGAAAATCTTTAAGGAAAACCCCTGAACCGGTTTCCAGGTTTAAAATGAAATGTTTCATTAATATTTAAACAAATAAAAAGCTGTAGCGTTTGCCCACAAGGAGCTCAAACTAAAGGACGTTTAAGTCGGTTTTGACTAAATGACGAAGCTCCCGCTCCGGGACTTTGAAGGTTAAAGCTTCTCCTGACAGAACATGGAGGGAATGAAAAAGATGCTCTTCCTGAGTCAGAAGTCTGAAAATTAAAGTTTAAATCTAAACTATTTTATGTTTGGTGGAGATTCTGAGTGCAGATGGATTTTAATAAATGCAGAGATTCATGTATCTCATGTATATCTTTACCCATCTTTGTGCAGGATCAGATATAGGTAAGAAAAACAACATTACATAGATTTAAATATGAAAGCAGACATTTATAAAGGTTTGGGTTTTAGATAACACTGGTTTAGTTTATGTCACATTCAGATTGTTTTATGTTGCATCACAAGGATCTGTGATAGCAGCACGGGTTCAAATAATCCAAACAAAAGAAAGAAAACAGAACGTTGCTCCAGACTCTTTTCAGTTTGACCTCCACCACTTTGGGACTTCCACTAATTATAGTCCACTGGATCGCAGTCTAGACTTTGTGCTGCCACGGGTCATTTTTTACAAAAGCAGGAAGCGAATCCTCCGGTGTTCTGCAGCTTGGAGACGTTGCTCCTCTTCCTTTCATGAGGTTGCTACGACGTCAGCATGTCACGGTGGTTTTGGCACTGAGTGATGTCACTGGTCAGCTCTGAAAGGCCTCCACAGCCATAAACATTAATAACATTAAAGACGTTTTATTCTGACCAGTAGAAGCGTCGTTTTTTTATGGCACTCTGATGGGGAGCACAAATCAGCATAAATTACGACGCATTTGTCACTGTTGGGAGTTTAGAAACGACTTTAAAGAAGCGTGAACGCAGCTTATTTTTGTTTCCTCCTATTCCACTTTACCATCAACTCTTCCAATTTTACAAACGTTTCTGCCGATGGCATCTCCTTACAAGTTTACAGCCGATCAGCAGGAGTTAACCACAAGCCCCGCCCACATACTCTACTGTGCCATTTCCGAGTTCATATCCCAATGCAGGTACACGATTGGTCCCTGAAAAGACCTGGGAACTGGTCCCTTCAGGCGTCCCAGTGAAATGGAGACATGCATTCCGTAAAGATCCGGTAAAATTACCTGGAAGTTCCGATAACAGGGTGAAATCCAGGAACATGGGGCCGAGTCGAACCATGTACTCAGGTGAAATCGAGATGGGATTCAATCGTTCCAAACATATTTAGGGAATCTGGATGCTGAAGGAGGAAAAGTTTCATAAAATTCTAGCCATAGCTGACTTTAACACCCTCCTCCATCTGATATCCGACACCCTGCACTTGGCTCAGCCTGTAAATATATGCATGTCACATTCCTACATATTATCTCCACGTTCCCTCAGTGGTGGGAGCGACACACATCACGTCCGCTAATGAAGTGAGCGTAAAGAGCGGGACGCGGCCTTCATACTAATCCAAGTGTGAGGTGATGAAAGCTGCGGAGCACGAGTGCTATCTGCTAATGAAAAGAGACTAAAGGACTCAGAACTCGTTAAGTGGATTTTTAATACCAAAGCAGAGACGATAAGGAGGAGCTCAGTGAGAGGAAAACTTAAATTAATGTTTAGCGCTGAAAGAGTGACATCAGATCTAATCAGCTGAGCATCGGCGAACAGAGAAGAATGACTCAGATAGGCGGGATGACTTTGGTGAAACAGGAAGAGAGTTTGATCTGCAGAGACTCAGTCCTGAAAACAGAGAAGTAGCTGAAACTCTGAATATTTGAACACATAAATGTTGCTTAAAGCCAGTTTTTCTGTGCAAACGGAGCAATGTTCGCATGTTTGTCCTCATTTGGTTTTCTAAAGAAAGACTGCATGATCCGTGACGTGTGCAACGTTTGAAAACAATCTTTATTTTGTTCTGAATAACCTAATAAACTCTTCTTTGTACCCTCCTCTCAGCTTCAGAGGCAGAACATCACATGTCAAACCCTTTTTTAAATTTGTCTTCTATGTTTCGCAGCATCTAAAAGTATTAACGCTGAAAATAATGCCAGAGAGTTTACTCTAACACCGCCTCAGGTCTGAAAGGGGACACACGCTCTTGCTGCAGGTTGCATCATGCTTTAATGAGCTAAAGCAATGTTTTCCCAGCCCTTAAGAGTTTAATGATTTCACTTTAGCAAGTAGGATTTAAAGATGTTTTGTGAAGGTTTAAATGAGTTAGGAACATTTTAACGCTGCAAGCTGAAGATTCTAATGATTTTTGCTGTGAAACATAAATGTTACCTGTAAGGATGTTCTAGAGTTAGTGCGACTGTTCTGGTGTAGGAAGGTGAGGATCTAGGTGAATAAACTTCTGGGAGGCCCTCGTGAAGGTAAAAACTCAGAAGAACAGCAAACAGAACAGAACAAGCAGGGTTTAAACACACGAGGACAGTCAGGGAAACAGGTGAGGAGGATAACGAAGGGCAGGTGAGACTAGTTACAGCTAGCAGGGGAGGACAAGACCAAGTGACAGGGCAGGGGAGCAAATCCTGACAGCTACAGAAGGCAAAAAATTAAAAGATTGAGCATTTCTGACAAAGCACCGAGTGGGCCGGTTCAGCAACCGGGAAATGTCCTGGTGCTCCCGATGGCCAGTCAGGTCACTGCTGCACACATAACTCAATGTGGAGTTGACCAATCACGCGCAGCTAACCCCTCCTTTCCACCAGACGCATAAGCGTTGCGAAACAACCGTGAAACATGCTTTGCTGCAGTAAGTTATAGTGGACGGGTGTCTTGCCACCGGCTGTGAAAAGTCACGCTTTGGACGCGTCCCAGAAGCATGAGGACGCGTTACTTATGTCTCGAGTCTGTTCTTTAGGCGCTCACTTCCAGAACACATCAAACTCCACAGTTCAGATCAGGTCAGACAGGAAGTCAAACATGAAAGCAGTGTAAAACATTCAGAAACTTTCAAAATAAAAGTTACGTGCAGATTTCCAGCTGCTTAAATAGTAAAGTACGTCATTTCCTGTGAAAGGTCTGTAGCCGCGGTAAACAGAAAATAACTCACAAACCTTACTGGAGACATGCTGCGGTCCTTCATGGACTCACCATCTTCAAGGTCAAGGTCAAGTTTATTTATATAGCACATTTAAAACAGCAGTTGCTGACCAAAGTGCTTCACAGCATAAAAACAAATCACAGTAAAAGAGTTAAAAATAATAAAAATTCAATAAAACAAAGTGACTATATTAAAATATAAAATAAGATTAAAATAAATGAATCAAAATGTCCAGGACAATCCCTGAAAAAAAACCATCATGGACAACCTAAAATGACGCAAAACAAGGCTAAAAGAGGTAAAAAAAAAAAAAAACACCTCATTTGTTACTAATTAAAAGCCAGCTCATAAAAATGCGTCTTTAACAAAATCTTAAAATGACTCAGAGTCTGAGCAGCCCTAACATTTGCAGGAAGTCTGTTCCACAGTCTGGGGCCTGCCACAGAAAAAGCCCGATCACCACGGGACTTCAGCTTAGCTCTAGGGACCACCAGAAGATTCTGAGTGCCAGATCTCAAGGCTCTTGGAGGGGCATGAACTTCTAAAAGCTCAGATAGATAAGAAGGGGCAGAACCATTCAGCGACTTAAAAACAAACAACAGAAGTTTAAACTGGATCCTATAAAATACGGGAAGCCAGTGCAAGGACTCCAGTACTGGGGTGATGTGCTCCCTACGTCCTGTGTGTGTTAATAAACGAGCAGCCGCATTCTGGACCAATTGAAGCCGGTGAATGGACAACTGCTCAAGACCACAGTACAAGGAGTTGCAGTAATCAAGTCTGCAGGAAATAAAAAGGTGGATCACCTGTTCAAACATATTCGGTGGGAGATAGGGTTTCACCTTAGCAAGCTGTCTCAAATGGAAGAAACAGGACTGAACCACTGCACTGACTTGCCTTGTTAATTTAAAAGAGCCATCAATAAACACACCCAGGTTTTTAACATGGGGTTTACAGTAAGGTGCCAAAGAACCCATGAGGCGAGAAACAGCCTCTGGAGATCCTGGGCAACCAAAAACCACAATTTCAGTTTTGTCATCATTTAATTTCAAGAAGTTGAGGGCCATCCACTGCTTAACATCATTCAAGCAATTAGTCAGTGATGCAAGAGAGTCAGCTCCTACTTGCAATGGCAGATAAATTTGCAGATCATCTGCAAAACAATGAAAAGCAATTTTATGCTTTATATCTTGACTCACGACGGGGAAGGCTGTTGTTGGTTTAGCGTCCAGGAAACAGCAGAGAACGTCTGGGCTAGTAGAAGCTAACCGTTAGCAATAGCAGCTCCACCACACAGCAGAACTCCTCCAGGCTTGTGTTATTAGTGGAGATAAAACATCAACGTTGCAGAGCAAACACAGTCAGTGGTAGAGTCGTGTTGCTGTTAGCCAATCAGAGGAGAGATGTCCACACATCAGGAAGTAAGACTCCAGATCCTGTCGTCTGAAGTTCAACTCTGTTGTAGCTACCCATTACTTCCTGAATCAAGAGCGCCAGAGCTTTTGTCCCACAGAGTTTGACTCACAAGACATTCATTTATACTAGAGACCACTGCAGGTGTGTTGAAAAAAAAAAAAACGAGTGAGCTTGGTCTTTAAGTTAGAAATCAGAGGTTTTTGAGTGAAATCTGATGCTTTTTCCTCTATGACAGGGGTCCCCAATCCTGGTCCTGGAGGGCCGCTATCCAGCAGGTTTTGTGGTTTCTCTGCTCAAACACACTTGATTCAGTGGTTGAATCACCTGTGCAGCAGCTCATCAAGCTCTGCTGAAGCCTGCTAATCACTTGCTAATTGAAATCAGGTGTGTTGAAGCAGAGTTACAACTAAAACCTGCTGGATACCGGCCCTTGAGGACCAGGATTGGGGACCCCTGCTCTATGGTCTGATGTCTGACGATGTTTTCCTGAGACCTGTGGATGTCGCTCCATACAGGGTGGAGCCAGAGTCACTGCTCAGTTTGCTAACTGATTTTATCATTTGGTCAGCAACACCTCCCAGGGTTTTCTCACACTTTTCTCATTTTTACTGGTGGAAACTAAACCGAGCAGGGCTTCCAGACTCACAGCAACTATTTTCAGAGGATAATCGTCTTTTTCTTCTTTTTGACATGTTCAAAATTCCAGCGACACATTCGTGAGGGATTGCAACTTATCAGGAGAAACTCAGTTCCCTTGCAAATGTTTTGAGACCCTCCCTTAAAAATGCCATTAGTAATTAGTCTCCAGCAGTCGCAGCCCAGTGGGCCCAGCCCATACTGGGTTTATGGGTTTTTTCTTAAATGTCAGAGTTCAGGCTGGGGTGGCATCTCCTCTGAGCGTACGTACCACTCACCTACCCACCCTCCACCACCATTCCTCCAAGGCTGGATCCACCTCTCCTCCGCACCCATAACAGAAATAAACTTCATTTAACTTTAACATCCGTAGATTTTTTACATCATCTTTGGGTTTTTGTGTCCGACTCAATAAACTGTAAAACTTTGTCTTCTTTTTTACCCCCATGAAGCTCTAAAGGAGATGTTCAAACATGTCAGACGCGAGACATCCCACCTGCCAGATTAAACAGGATCTTCCAGCGTTTTTGAGTATATCTTTAAAACTGTTGATGGGTCTCTAATGCCTGACTACTGTGCTGCTAATCAGGAGGAGCTGTCGGAACCATGTGTGGGTATTAAAAGTTCAAACAAAGGGTTTAATTTGAGGTGTCACCAAACACAGCTGGACCTGGTTTCACGGGACGGGGATTTGCTCCAGTCGTGGCTCTCGGGGACTAATGAGACGTAACGAAGGCGGACATGATTAAAAAAAGCCTCGGCGCTGATGTGACGGGAGGGAAACACACTAACGCAGTTACAGAGGAGCTGAACAATGATTAACTAGTGATGATCTGTCCTGCGTGGATCTAAACTGTTAGAGTGACTGGTGACTTCTGATTAGCTGGTTGATGACTGGTTAGAAACCAATAACTCAGAATACATTTCCAACACGTTTCCAGTGGTGACTGGTTATTTATTGGCTGTTAACCACCAACAAACAACAGATTTGAATATCTGTTAACCCCTTTGATTAACCCTTGATTTTACCTGATGAATTATTTAATAATTGAAAAATACTTGGTTATGGATCTATTCAGTAATGGTGAACTCGGATCACAAACCAGGTCAGTACACAATAATATTTGGTTATTGGTTAGTTAAATATAATAACCAATGGTTACGGACTGATGGTCAGTTCCATAGGAGTTTTGTTTCAAACCCAGTTTTTTGACTTATTGGTCAGATAGTTAACCCTGAACAAATTGAAATAAAATAAAACTCATCATCATAATCCTCTAGTAATGATTAACTATCAGATAAACAATAAATTCCAATGAATGTCAGATCACATTGGTTATGTACCAAGTTGTTTATTGGGTTAGGGTTGGGGGATTAGGGTTGGGGGATTAGGGTTAGGGTTGGGGGATTATGGTTAGGGTGTTAGGGTTAGGGTTGGGGGATTAGGGTTATTATTTCAGAATAACTTCTGATCACAGCTGGTTACCAGTAGTTACCTTTTATATGACTACTGCCTACTGGCCAGTAACTAATAACAGATAAACCCCAACTACATTTGGTTAAAACCCAATTATTTGAGTATTTATTGGTTACTGGTAGAAGTTCAGTTAAATAAAAGTCTAATAGTTGGTTATTTACCCAAATCTCCTGATTACATTAAGTTAAATAGTCAGTCATTGAACAATGACTGGTTAATGGTGGTGGTCGGAGGGACTGGTGGCGGCAGTGCTCGGCAGCCTCGCCTCTGTCAGTGCGCCCCAGGGCAGCTGTGGCTACATCGTAGCTCATCCCCACCAGCGTGTGAATGGGTGAATGACTGATTGTGTTGTGAAGCGCCTTGGGGGGTTGTAGAACCCTAAGAAGGCGCTATACAAATACAGGCCATTTACCATTTAATAATGAGTTAACTACCCAATGATGAGCTCTAAATCCCATACCCAGCCAGTACACCTGGATGTTTGAGAATCTATTGGTTAACAGTTGGCTAACAATAACTTCTGATCATCCAAAGGGTTCGAATGAAGACAACTGGACTTCTTTGGTTTATTGAAGACGTTTCGCTTTGCGAACCCCGTTGGATGACCATGACCTGGATGACTGAGGAGCTTCACCAGCAATTTCTGGTCATATTTAGTTAATTAACATTTGTTAAAGGTTGATCAGGATCAATGACCATTAAATAAACCATAAAACTCAGTTATTTGACTGCTGGTTGGTTGTTCTACTATACCAGACAATTCAAATCTGTAATAAACCAAACTATAATAAAAATGAATGTACTACCAGACTCTACAAACTAATAAACTGTGATAGAAATGGGGTAATTTTGTTTTTTAATCATGCATCTTTACAGATTAGCCAGCAGCTCATCCTTTTACCGTCCAGCACAACCCGACGGGCTCGCCTGTGAATACCAATCTGATCCGACCGACGTGTTCCTGCAGCCTGTTTGGCAGCGAGTATAAAGGGCAGCACAGGAGCTGAATGTTCATCATTTGATATTAACCGCAGACGAAGCGAACCTCTTTGATCGAGGCCCAAAGGTCATCTGCAGCAGCTGCTCCGATGCGCCGATACAAGCCCGTCCTTTCCCTCTACCTCGCCCCAGAGGACCGTCGCCTCTCGCCAGGCACGAACTCCTCCACTTGTGTTTGGAAATCTCATAACTGCATGGATTTTGGGGGATTTTCAAAATCCCCTTGAGAAGAGTTCCACAAGCATTCAGTCTCTAAACATGACTAGACCTTCAGAAGTTGAAAATACACCGCTCTTCTGACTGAAACACACCTGAAGGCTGTTTTTACAGCAGAAATAATCATGGATTGTTTTATAAAAGTGCCATCGCTGAACTGTTTAGCTTATAAATCCTATAAAAGTGTCATTTTGTTGCTGTTTGGCAAAAACCTTTTGATGAAACCAAACCTCAGCTAGTTTAAAAACCCTTAGAAATAACTTTTACTCATCTTTGTGTGTAAAGTTGGATTTTGTCCTATTTTCTCTTAAGTGGTCGATTGGGACAATTTTCCCTGCAAACGGCTGTCTGACCGTTTCCCCTGCTCTTCTTGACTCATCTTCTGAGAGCTCTCTTTTAGTTCTACCTGCCGTTTGAACTTTAAAGACTTTCCCACTTTGAGACTTCTGTCCACTACGGATTGTTGTTTGGGTTTGTTAGGACCGCTAGTTCTTTATTTTGAGTGAAGGAACCGACGTTTAAGAGATGTTGCTCCATCTAGTAGGAAGATAAAGGTAAAGGGGAAGTCAAGTGAAATTGGGATGGACAAAATCCAGAACAGCAATTTTTGAGACTTTGATCATTTATGTGTAAAATGTTCCTGTCAGGAACTCCATCTGCCAGACGGGCCATGTAGACCTACGTCACCACGTGAAGTCTATATATGAAAGTAATCAAAGACCTCAGAGCTTCACATCTCCACTTCATTTCAGCGTCCTGACCAGTAAGTCACTCTCTTGTCTTTTCTGTAACAACCTCACGCCAAATTCACATGGATGCCTCCAGTGTGGATTCGGGGTCACGCTCTCGTTAACACTTGAGAAGCGTCCGGGGACGCCTGGATTAACGCATGTCCGTCTCTCCCAATGCTCGCATCTCCGTGTCTGGGTCAACCTGACACGCTGCATCCAAACCTTCTAATCAATCTTGGTATCTCCTGACAGTTCTTCAGGAAGATGGATGCTGAAGGAATAAAGTTTTCACAAAATTACATGAAAGTTTCTGAACTGGCTGTTTTCCATGTAACCTGTCATGTTACCTTTTCTTTTAGTTGTTTTTGTTTCAACCTAAAGGAGACATTATTATGTAAATCTCACTGTTTGCATTCTTTTTGTGCTGCCATGTGGGTCTCTACTGCTTAAAATGAACTGTTTCATAAAGTCCCTTATTGTGACATCACAATGAGGAAAATTTGCATAAAGCCCCCCTATTACTTGTCAAAGATGGAGGAGCAGCAGCTCTAATGCGAGCCCCTCCAGGATTTCTCAGCTCCTCCGATCACAGCAGCCAATCAGGCTGGGCGTGGCCAGCAACAGCTTGTTTTCTTAAAGTGACAGAGCCCTGAAACGGCTCCTTCTGGAAGGTCCTGAAACTGTCCAAAGTAAAAACTGCTGAGTTGACTTTGTTAGACCAGAGAATTATAACTTTTAAAAAAATGATATTTCCCCTTTCAGAATGGTTCATCTCTTGCTCTTTGTCCACATTATTCAGAAATGACTCATTTCAACCCACATATTTGGGTTTTACCTGCCGTTTGCCGCACGTTTAACTGTATTCCTTCACCCTGCTCTGCAACGGCGCGGTTACATTTGTCACGGCAAATGTCAAGCAATCAGATCCCGTTAAAAAGGTCAGCCTTTTATTGGATGTTTAACATGTGGGAGAGATTACAGTTTCCCAGCAGAGCTGAAAGAATCAGAGACACTTCTATTACAGGAGGGAGCGCTGAACCAGCGACGGATCCGGAGCTCTGAACTAGAACGGCTCAGTAAAACCAAATCTATGTTCCCATTTCAGCTGTGATTGTTCTGAGCATGTATTTCAGTGATTACATGAATTTAATATCCTCATGTGGAAATGGATGAATATTAATCTTGAGTGTTTCCACATTAAGCATGCAAAGATCCAGCCACAACATTAGAACCATCTGCCTAATGGGTTTAATGGCTCATCAGCTCGGTTATCACGCACCAAGCTGTTAACGCGGTTTCTCCAGATTTCACCAGGAAGGTTCTGCTGATGTCAGATTTTTGGACTTTAGAGGCCAGAACATCTTTGGGACACTCCATCGCCTCCACCAGGTTTCCGTACTCTCATGGTGCGTGCACAAACCCAGAAAAGGAAAACCAGGAAACCAAACAACTCCACGTTCAGCTCCTGATGCCCACACACGCTTCAGCATTTAGCACAGACACTAACCAGCTTTACAGCGTCTTTAACTAACTCCTGGTTCTCCGCTAACCAACTGACTGGTTAATTATAGTCACTCGATAAACTGGTTAGCTGCTGAAACAAGGTTGAGGTGTGAGTCCAGACAAACGTGTTGGACATCAAAATCTGACATTTTCCTGCTTTCCTGTGAAAGCTGCTGGAAGTTTGATTTTCTGTCAGGAGGCGAGCTTAGTCGTTCCATAAGGGTCAGAGGCTGCTGGGTCCTCCACTCATTCCTCACTCACGTATTCATCACCAGAACACCACTGGTGTGAGAGGTTCTCCGCTCAATAACATCAGAGAAGGAGAAACAGCCGGCTGCTACCACTTCAACTTTAGGACAAACTACCAGAGTCCCAGAAAGAAAAACACCATTTGAAGTCACGGACAACAAAAGACGTTTGGACCTAGGGGAGGAGCCGTTAATGACAGAGGGCGTTCGAGATTAGCAAAAAGGGTTAAAAGAGGTGCTCAATCAGCGTACAGGTGTGGTGCACAAACGGTTTTTGTTTGTGCTTAAATAAACAATTTTTATTTTTTATTATTTCAACTATCTGACAATAGGTGGATTGGCATATCCTACTGAAACTTTGTACATTTGGGATTCATCCTTTTTTTTACTACAATGTATGACATCATCATCCTGCACCTTGAGTTTGCGTTCATCCAGCTAGTACGCCACAACACCAAGAAAACAGTGACTGGTATTTAGCGCTCCCTCGTTTCCTCTGGCATCGCGGGTTTCTGGTTACCATGGACGCGGATCCAGGGAAGATACCTGAGAGGAGGGGTGAGCGTTCAAAACCTAGCTTGTTCTGTAGATTCACTATAGCAGCTTTAAAGGCACGCTTGGCAGCTTTGGCTTGTTTTTAGCTCCCCCTAGTGTTCGTTGGTGAAACCTAAAGTGAAACTTCTCTCCTTGCTGTGCGTTGGTCTTTCTAACACCTTAATCTAACAGCTGAAACGTCTCCTCAGCCTTCATTAGTGTCTACAGGAGCTGTTCATCACTACATCAAACCAATCAGCTGTGTTCATGATCTAAAACATGCAGGAAACATGCTGGAAGCAGACTGCAGCTCCAGGCATGTCAGCTCCACTTTACTAAGTCCAACAGGGACCGGACCGCTACTCTGAAGTTGCAAGTGTGGTATTCTGGCCACAGAGGGCGGTGGGGGTCTGAGTGACATCATTAACCCTGTAAAGGTCATTTTAGCACAAACTGGCTCAAGAACAGGATTTAAACATGAAAAAGTTGCAGAGTATGACTTTAAAATCAATGTATGTTAATACGGTGTTCACTGAGAGGACAATGACATACATGAGTGTACAGGGGGTTATAGAGTTCTCTAATTATGTTACATATATGTCATAACTTCATACGGTATGCTTATGGGATGTATTATGGTGTGTTATAAAGTGTTATGTTAGGTTTTATAGGCTGTAATAGAGAAGGGGGTGTATACCCCCCCAGCCAGCATGGCAGCCTATGATCTTATTGAAGAGACAAAGATAGGTTTTGTGTTTTCGATCGTTTCCTAATGGATTTGTATGTTAAACCTAAACCACACAGTAAATCTGCTCTTCCTTTAACCAACAATTAGCTGCTAAATCTGCTCTGCAGCAGCTCAAAAGCACATTTTCTTCTCCTCGCCTGTTTGCCTCTTTGATTTTACACAACACCTACAAGTTGTTCACATCCACAGCCCAGTGGAGGAGACAATGGCACAACTTGACATCCGCTGAGCTTTTTAAATATTTACCCGCATTATGTTCCTGCGTGCATTTGGCAGACGGCTCAGCATTAAGTATGCTGGTGAAAGCGTCTCTGATTAATGGATGAGGAGTCTGCTTTGGCCTTGGTGCTGCCACAGATGGTGACCTCTTTCTTTACGCTCAACATGAAGGCGAGATGAGGAGACGCGCAGAAACGGGGAAGGAAAGAGACTTTGGAGGAGGGAAAGGGTCTGGTTTGGTCTGAACTGCAAACGTTATTAGTTCTGGAGGAAAAAGCTGCACATAGAGCCAGATTTTAACCAGCAACCAGCAGGTCAGCTCTACCTCAGTGATCGATGCACTAAACCAACTGAGAAACAAAACAAGTTCAAATGGATAAAATTGCAAAAAGGAGAACTTTTCCTGGGTTTTTTCTTGGTGTGGAAGTGAAAGGGTTAATCCTGAAACTGATCAAACCAGTGTCTCACTGGGACTGGAGCTGGTTTGAACGACGCTGATGCAACAAGTTTTATTTCTGCTCGGGTCGCGACGTGAGACAAAGGATGCTATTGCTAACAGACTGAAACATCCTTCTATTTGGTCACAAGCTGCACTAAAGATGTCTGTAACTCCTCCCAAAGCTGGTTTCCGACCCACAGAAACTAAAACGGGACGGGTTAGAGACAGGTCTCAGACACTCAGAATGGAATTCGTCATTTCCTCCCGTGTGACCTGGCCTGATTTAAAATCATCTTTAAAGTGTCGTAAAAACAAAAATCAGAAAGATTCCAACTAAAAATGATTTTTTTCAGAATTTAAAGTGACTTTTTCTACTCTGCAGCACACACCTACAGTTATTTCTGCTTTTTATCAAATGTCAGCACCACTTTTTGTCTACATAATTGCTGCTGAAACCATTCATCTGAACGGGTTCACCAGAAGGACCCACGCCTCTGCAGACAGAATCTGTTATTATTAAATCTGACGGCTTTAAAAAACTAATTCTGTTCAATTTGACCAGTTTTCTTCTCTGGAGCATACAGGCGTGTGTTCACACAAGGAGGAGTTACAACAGCAGTGGCCTTAGAGAAGCAACTGTTGCTCCTCATCAGTCTGGAAAGGGTCAAAGGTTAGAGACAGACTAAGAAAGATGAATAACATCACTGAAGACTTCTAAGGAGTGGAAATCTTAACACGTCCCCGAGGTCAGAGGTCAGAGAAATGACAAAAAGAGCCCCGTCTCAGGCTCTACAGGCTTCAGTCAGCAGGTTAAAGGTCAGCGATCATGACGGGACAGTTGGAGAAAGGATAATCAAGTCGTTGTTGGGAAGGGTTACAGGAATAAATCTCTAAACTAAAATACAGAACCAGAATCTGAACCAACCAGGAGACCTCAGGAACAGATGTTTACCCATAATGCACAGCAACCAAACAGCTGATCCCAGCTGCCAGCACGGTGGTGGAGGGCTGATGGTTGGAGCTCCTGATGAGTCCACCATGAGTGGACCACCACCCGAGTCTTCTAGAGTCAGATGGTGGTCCATCAGACTGAAGTTTGGACCAAACGGGCTCAGCAAACAGAACAATGATCTGAACAACAGCAGAGTGAGTGATTCCTCCCAGCTGACCAGGTTGACTCAGCTTTCATGTTGCTCCTGTTCGCTGCTCTACTCCAGCTTTCCTTGTCGCCTGCTGTCCCTGCACTCAGCGTGATGTTCTGAATAAATGAACACCAGCTCTCGTAAGCCTCTGAATTAATGAAGAGTCCATACCTCTGCCAGAGCGCCGACACTCCAAGTGCCAATTTATGAGCACACGGACGCACCGGCGTGCCAGCACACAATGCCTGTCGTCTGTTTCACTGTTGATTTAGGAAAACAGAGGAAGCTGTGAGCCAGGAGGAGATGGATGCAGGAGCGAGTGTTTACGTCTGCTGCACGCAGAGAAGGGACAAGATCGGATTTACTTACTCGTGCAAACCAACGCAGGTGGATCTGGTCTGAGGAGGATTTCAAACAAAACCAGTGGAGCTTTTTTATTTCAGCATTTACAGATAAATAAATCACAAACTGAGCAAAAGGTAAAACGTTTTCAACTTTTTTTACTTGCTGAAACTTTTAGGAACTCAAAGTTCAACTGTTAAAACTTTTCCATCCATCCATCCATGGTTGGGTCATAGAAGTAAAATTATCCTGGAGGCAATCCCAGATCTCCCTCGTCTCAACAACTCTGCTACTTCTCCCGGATATCCCAAGTCATTCCCAAGTCTGAGAGGACAGAGAATCTAGGCAGTGAGTTCTGGGTCTGGCCCAGGATCTGCTACCAGTCCAACATGAAGTACATCCTACAGAAAAACTGTAAAATGTATAAAACTCATCAAACATGAAGAGTTAGGATGAAAATCTCATGAGCAAGCTGGCGTGTCGGAGCGTCGACGGACCAGTAAATCCAAATCTTTGTTTTTCAGATCGGATCAGCATCCTGATGACTGCAGATGAAGGCCTGATCCATCATTCCGTCTCTCCTCTGTCCCACCTACTGCCACCATAGTCTGAAACTCCCCAGGTGGAGGGTACCAGCCGGGCCTGGGTCAGACAGGAGACCTGTCATGTCCGATGGGCGGTTAGTTTGGGAAACTCGTCCTGAAGTGTTTATAAATCCAGGAAGCTTAAAACTCCCTAAAGGTCTGAGCGTCTGCAGGCAGCAACGATGCTCTGTGAGGAAGGTCCAGTCAGATGAAAGCATCGGCTCCTTTTACTCCATCTGTTTTCCTTCCATTCCTCATGAAAACATCTGAAAGTCTGTCACGGATCAGAAACCAAGAAAAGAAGAACCTCAAAATGTGAAAATGATTTTTCTTTTTGTGTTGGACCATTATAATTCTCCTCTGTCTAAAAACGAGGCTGCAGGTAAGTACCGGTGACCTAACGGGCAGAATGAAACAGCTGGTGTAGACGGGTCTGTTCTGTGCTTTAGGGGTTCAGATGTGTCTTTAGGACATATTTAATCTATTTTTCTACCTGATCCTGGTTTAAACCTTCAGTTACAGAAACATGGTTTTTATTTAAAAACGGTAAAAATCTGTATTCTAAATCAAAACATCGCGTTTCTGAACTGTTTAGGAAGGTGAAATTAATTTTAAAATTGATTCCTTAAGGCCCTGGATGTTGTGGGGCTGTGTTGGTTGACGTGGCTCTGCAATATCGCGTGGACATCGGGGGCAGTTCCACTGGATTGGCAGACCGGGGTGGTGGTCCCCCTATTTAAAAAGGGGGACCGCAGGGTGTGTTCCAACTACAGGGGGATCACACTCCTGAGCCTCCCTGGTAAGGTCTATTCAGGGGTTCTGGAGAGGAGGGTCCGTCGGATAGTCGAACCTCGGATTCAGGAGGAGCAATGTGGTTTTCGTCCTGGCCGTGGAACACTGGACCAGCTCTATACCCTTGGGGGGGTCCTGGAGGGTGCGTGGGAGTTCGCCCAACCAATCTACATGTGTTTTGTGGATTTGGAGAAGGCTTTCAACCGCATCCCTCGGGGGGCCCTGTGGGGGGTACTCTGGGAGTATGGGGTACCAGGCCCCTTGATACGGGCTGTTAGGTCCCTGTACGACCAGTGTCAGAGCTTGGTCCGCATTGCCGGCAGTAAGTCGGGCTCGTTTCCGGTGAGAGTTGGACTCCGCCAAGGCTGCCCTTTGTCACCGATTCTGTTCATAACTTTTATGGACAGGATTTCTAGGTGCAGCCAAGGTGGTGAGGGGATCCGTTTTGGTGGCCTAAGGATCAGGTCTCTGCTTTTTGCAGATGATGTGGTCCTGTTGGCTTCATCAGAACGTGATCTTCGGCTTTTGCTGGAGCAGTTCACAGCCGGGTGTGAAGCAGCTGGGATGAGAATCAGCTCCTCTAAATCCGAGACCATGGTCTTGAGTCGGAAAAGGGTAGAATGCCTTCTCCAGGTCAGGGACGAGGTCCTGCCCCAAGTGGAGGAGTTTAAGTATCTCGGGGTCTTGTTCACGAGTGAGGGAAGGGTGGAGCGTGAGATCGACAGGCGGATTGGTGCTGCATCTGCAGTGATGGGGGCGTTGTACCGGTCTGTTGTGGTGAAGAGAGAGCTGAGTCGAAAGGCGAAGCTCTCAATTTACCGGTCGATCTACGTTCCTACCCTCACCTATGGTCACGAGCTTTGGGTAGTGACCGAAAGAACGAGATCGTGGATACAAGCGGCCGAAATGAGTTTTCTCCGCAGGGTGGCTGGGCTCTCCCTTAGAGATAAGGTGAGAAGCTCTGTCATCTGGGAGGGGCTCGGAGTAGACCTGCTGCTCCTCCACATCGAGAGGAGCCAGTTGAGGTGGCTCGGGCATCTGATTAGGATGCCTCCTGGACGCCTCCCTGGTGAGGTTTTCCGGGCACGTCCAACCGGGAGGAGACCCAAAGGAAGACCCAGGACACGCTGGAGAGATTATGTCTCTCGGCTGGCCAAGGAATGCCTTGGGATTCCCCCGGAGGAGCTGGCCCAAGTGGCTGGGGAGAGGGAGGTCTGGGCTTCCCTCCTTAAGCTGCTGCCCCCGCGACCCAACTCCGGATAAGCGGGAGAAAATGGATGGATGGATCTTATTTGTCCCGGTAAATAATTTCTTACATTTTCATCTTCCCCTCCCGTTGTGTTTAGTTCTCCTCCTCGTGTCCTTAACCTTTGACCTTTGTTTCCTAGCTGTTGTCTGGAGTCGGTCCTTCTCTGTGTCCCTAGTCTTCACAACCATTCCCAAGTTATGTTTCTGTAGCTTTTGTTTCCTTTCAGCCCCTTTATTCTGTTTCTACATCCCCAGTGTAAAGTTCTGTTATCCTCATTAGCCATCCTTCCTGTTTTAGAATATACCTTCCTCCAGCTTTTAGTTCTAGTTGTGGGTTATTGTGTCGTATTCAGAGCTATTAACCACACCTGTCCATCATTATCATCAGTACTCACCACACCTGTTGCTTCACCTCCTCAGTGTATTTAAACCCAGCCCTTTCCTTGTGTGTGTCTATGTTTGCATCCTCGTGGTTTTTCTACCTAAAAGAGCAACTGAAAATCTCAAACTGCAAAAAAGAGATTGAAAATGTATCATGGTGGCTGAGATTCCTGCTGCCAGAGGCTGGGCTCAGCAGACAAGGTGAATATCTACACCAAGAAGCTGGAGGAGGCAGGACTAAACATCACCACAGTATTGCTAAATGCTGCGCTTCGTGAGGCTTGTGGAAAAGGTGACTGAGCTTCCTCCAGCTGACGCCTCTCACTGCCAAGACTTTATCAGACAGTTGACTTCTCAGCTGAAGCGACTGAAGGAACAGCGCAAATGGTCAGAAAGGCCCCGGTTGAGCATTACACCCAATACCAAATATGTTGACTGCATGAGGTTCCTGCAAGCGTCAGGTGGGGAGACGGAAACCATTTCCCAAAATCTCCAGAAGGTCACGACATCTCTGAGGATGCCAAGACGCTTTACAGATACTACTGTAAGGCTGTAGTCCTGCTGTGGCACTGCCAGAGACCAGTAGTGGTGGAAAACCTGATGGCCAGCGAGTGGGTTGAACGAACTGCACACGGTGGTCGTACCAGAGCACAAGGGCTCAGGGCAGCAGAGATTCAAGTTTACCCTTTCACAGCACGATGCTGCAATGATGGAACTGTACTACATCAAAATTCATGCTGCATGGAAGAGGCAGAGGGCAGAGATGAGGGAAAGTTATTTTTAAGCCGTGTGGGATCCAAGAGCGCCTGTGTGCAGACCGAGGTC
Source organism: Aphyosemion australe (assembly GCA_006937985.1). NCBI lineage: Eukaryota > Metazoa > Chordata > Actinopteri > Cyprinodontiformes > Nothobranchiidae > Aphyosemion > Aphyosemion australe. The sequence goes on along the minus strand of SSNS01000108.1, from coordinate 892,514 downwards.
AGGCCTCTGCATCAGCACTACAAAGTGCGAGGAGGAGCAGGAGCAGACATCGGACCTGGGTGCCTTTTTCCAGTCGTGTCCGGTGCCACTGGATGGTCCAGCCCCTTCCCAAAAGGCCAGAGTGCAGGCTGGTTTCTCCTCGGACCGACTGCTGTTTGACAAGTGTAGAAAGGCTCAATGCAAACTTAGAGAACAGCGTCTTTTGGGCAAATGGACCAGGGGCATCCCAACACAGGCAAAGGTCCAGAAATTGATCCAGAATGGATAGGAAACTGTCCCAGTGCTCTGGTGACTGAGAGGTGGGTGGACCCAAAAGAACTACAGCTTGAGGCAGACGAAACAGTCGTAGGAAGGGTGGCGGAGCAGAGCTGGACAGGCCTCGTGCAGCAAAAGCACGTGTTTCAAAAGCAGGACGGGGAGTTTTTGCCACCAAGGCCTTCAGCCAAGGGGAGATAGTTTGTGACTACCACGGGTCAATGGGGCTGATGGGGCTCTGTGTTAATGCCCAGACTTCCCCCTGCACCCGTCACCATCACCTGGACACTTTTGGAAGGCTCATCAACCACTCTTCAAACAGACCAACCTGAGAAGAGACCGTACTTTTGTTTAAAGCCAGCCGAGACACGAAGATAAACGAGGAACTTTTATACGACTACGGTGTGAGACACAAGTCCTTTAGCTCAGAAGGGGAGGGACTGACATGGCTGGACCACTAAGTCGGCCAGGTGTTGCTGAACACGCACCGTGTGTGTACGTGTTTTTGTCACATTAAACCTGTTAATATTTGTATTGAGTGTATTTATCATCATTGCTATTGTCATTTTTATTATATATATATATATATATATATATATATATATATATATATATATATATATATATATATTGTTTATTATTGTTGCTATTATTTTTCTCATTATTATTACATAATTTGTTTATTCATTTAAATTTTTTTTTTTTTAAAATGTCATTGAAAAAAAAAGAAGCTGTAGTTTACTTATCAACCGGAGGATTGGGTTAGTGTTGTTAGACTTAACACCAGCCTTCGCCTGCAGGTTTACACACAACCTTAAGGTCTTTGTTAGAAGCACCAAGAGCTCCTTCACACCTGCAGTGTTTAGTCTGTTTAAAATCAGAACCAGGTCCGGTTCCCTCCTCGGAGCGGTTCCTTTGTGTAAACATGAACTCAGGAACCTCACCTGGTGGCCATGCCAGAAAATTAATCCCAAAAACCAGGCTTTCTTTTGAGAATCCCGGTTTAACTGCCCCAAAATTGGTTTTACAAAAATATGTGAAGAAACCATAGAAACATGTAAACGCTGAGCGTTCTAACTAAATAGCACCAGCTCAAGCAGCTGGTGGTCTCTATTTTAGTTCTGATATCTTTGTAGTCCTCGTAGGCATGAATGAAGAATTCTTGCTCCGTCTGGGAGAAGAACGAGGTACTTTCCTTTCCTCCCATTCTCATCTATCTAGCATCGATTAACAGGGGCTGCCTGTAATATAGCATTAGCCTCGATTGCTGCTCCTTGCTTGAATTAAAGGGGATTGAATCCACCTGAGAAATGTTGGTAGAACCGTTGAAACCTGGAGGGAAGGGGAGCGCTATGTCAATCAGGGATTTATCAGGAACGCCTCGATGTTCTAAACTCCCCCCCCAATCTGAGCAACCAAATCTGAGCCAACCGGCCTCCCGTAGCTGGGTGTGTGATGCGTTCTGGGATGCAGGATGAATCACACCATTATGTTTAGAATATTATGAACTGTAAAAATCAAGCAGTTGTAAAAACTGGATATTTTTGGACATTTTCAGTAAATCTTCATCTTTTCTCAAGTTAAACAAGATTCTCTTGCTCCACTGGTGCAGAAACTGTTTTATTTGGTCAAATCTACTTCAGTTTTTGACTTTTTGGCGTTCCTTTATTCTCTGGAAAAGTGGAAGAAAACAGACTGATAGATGGATGAAAGAATAATAAGCTGTGTCTTTCCACCTCTAGAGGATTATTTGGGTCTTTCTTCTTGTTGAAGCCAACAGTTTGGTTTTAAAATAAAAGGATCATGACACTGGAGGCAAACCAGGATCGTATTAAACTTAGATAAAAAGGTTGGTGAGACCAAACTCATGAAGTCCAAACAGGACGAAGCAAACAGCAGACTAATTATAGAGGGAGGGTGATTGCTGGGAGGAGAAGCAGCTGGCTGATTAACAGATGCAGGACAGGTGGAGGTGTTGGGCACAAGAGGAGATCTTATCAACACAAAAATCTAAATAAAGATGTCCCATCACATGTTTTTAGTCTTGGTACGAATCCAACACCTTAAAGATGATAGAGCTGCTGATACAGTCTCAGCCTGCAACCATCAGCACATTAAAGTTATTAACATTAATGCCTGTTTGTTTCTGTAGAGGCTCAGAGAGACAGTTTATCTACACAGATCACACTTTGTCTGGGTTTCCTGCTAAAAGACGCTTAAAAAGGATCATTCCGTCATTTTCAGGTGTTGTTTTAGTTATTTAACTACAGGAGGAGCTACTGTACCTCTGCTGTTACTGCATCTCTTGACCTGATTGGTTCTGACATACCAGACCTGCTGCAGTTGTCCTGACTCAGACAAGAAAAATGAGTGCAAACATGACTCGTCTTTTTATTGAGCTGAAAGAGGAAGTTTATATGAACCACAATAGATCAGGTGGAGTGATACAGCAGCAGCCACGCGTACATCAGCGGAATAATTCACATGTGGTTTGGTTGAAACGAACAGAATAAACTTAACTAAATGTCTGACTCACCCCAAGCAGGAGGGTGTTACAGCAATCAAGGTGTGAAGTTATAAAAATGTGCGCAACAGTTTCGAGGTTGCGCCTAGACAGGAATGGCTCGACTTTAGACAAGTGTCTTAAATGATAAAAGGAAGATGAAACAATTCCATTTACATGGCCATTGAGGGAATTTTCAATTTTCACATCCAAATTGACAACCAAGTCCTGCAGGTGGGAGTTTAACTCCCACAGTCAACCAAAGAACCATCAACATGGTGATTTGAACCAAACAAAATAGCCTTCGTCCTACGTTCATTTATTAACAGGAAGTTTTCAGCCATCCGAGCCTTAACTGCAGCCTAACAATCATAGAGCTTGGTCACTGGGCAGCTGCCAGACACATTTAGGGGTAAGTACAGCTGGCAGTCAGCATATACGTGAAATGCAACCGCATGAATAATGTCACCCAATGGCAAAATGTACACATTAAACAACATTGGTCCCAGTATCGAACCCTGTGGAACCCCCCAAGGCAGATGAGCAAGATCATTAACTGACCATGCACACATCGTTCCAAAATCTTGTTTAAGAATGGAAGCATAGAGACTGGGCGACGATGTATCCAACCCAGGTTGTTTTAAGAGTGGGTGAATAGCCACTCTTTTAAAATTGTTCAGCACACCCCCAGAAGCTGGACTAGTGTTGATAATATCTAGGATACATGTTGCTACTGTTGAAACCATTTCCTTCAGAAAACCATATCCTCAGGAGAACCGCTGGGTTTAGCTTCCACAACCAACCCAGATAGTTCTGCTGATTTCCTTTGGTAAACATATACCAATAAACCAGATACGGACACAGAGGAACTCTGCTGAGTTACTGCTGCCACAGAAGATCTCAAGACTTCAAACGTGTCCAAGAAGAACTAGAGAAAGTCTTTGCAGACTGAAACTGATGCCTGTACAGGAACACAGTCCAACAATTATCTGCTAAACATATTGCATGACCAATTTGTCATATATTCAACAGGTGTTTAACTGGTGGTGTGTATCCAGAGCTTTGGAAGGAGAGTAAGATCATTCCACTACCCAAAGATACCAAATCAGCTTTCTGTGGTCCAAATAGCAGGCCTATTAGCATACTGCCAATTCTAAGCAAGCTATTGGAAAAAATAGTCTTTGAGCAAGTGCAAGATTACTTAACCAGAAACGATTTGATTACCATGTCTCAGCATGCATACAGGTCTGGTCACTCCACCTGCACTGCACTGACTCAAATGGTGGATAGCTGGTTGACATCAATTGACAACTCCATGGGTTCAATACTATTAGATTTTTGTGCTGCCTTTGATGTGATTGACCATGAAATTTTGATCTCCAAACTAAGTAGTTATGGTTTTACCTCCTCTGCTATCAAGTGGTTCACAAGCTATTTGTCGGAGAGGTTTCAAAGAGTTTATTTTAATGGTGCATTATGTAACAGAAGGCCGCTGCAATGTGGCGTCCCCCAAGGAAGCTGTCAAGGGCCTCTGTTATTCTCTATTTTTACTAATGATATGCCGTATGTACTTAGGAAGGCTAAACTGACAATGTTTGCTGATGACTCAACTGTCTATTATGCTGCTCCCACATGCTTTGAGCTCCATCAAGTTCTGTCCACTGAAATAGACAGGGTATAAAGTTGGATCGCTGGAAATAAACTAGTTTTAAATATTTCAAAAACATTGAGCATAATATTTAGTTCGAGATACAGATTATTAACTAATCCCACATTGAATTTACAGATGAATGGTCAAAGTATACTACAAGTTAAAAAGGTGAAGCTACTTGGACTCTGGCTTGATTGCTCACTGTCATGGTCTGACCACATCAACATTGTCATTGCTAAGATGGGCAGAGCTGTAGCCGTAACACGCAAATGTACACCATTTCTTAATTCACAGCTGCTCAGTCGTGTTGTTCGTACACTGGTTCTATGTCACTTGGATTATTGTTCAGCTGTATGGTCATCTGTGTCCAATTGTCTTTTATACAAGCTACAGGTAGCTCAAAACAAGGCCGCGAGACTGGTTCTTGGTTGTCATCCAAGAACAAATACCATAGAAATGCATGACCGTCTTTCCTGGCTGATGGTCAAGCAAAGACTATCTGCTAATACGCTACTGTTTTTCAAAAGAATTATTGATACCCAAACTCCGAAAAGTTTTTATAATAACATAATTTTTCGCTCAAATGTGCATTCACAGTTTACCAGACGGGCAAAGAACCGACAGATTAATTTGCCTCAACCTGAGACCGATTCTATGAAGAGAGCTGTTTTGTTTAGATCAATTTCGTTGTGGAATAATCTTCCCCTTCAGGTTAGTAAAAATAAGGATAAATACAGTTTCAAAAAGAAGCTACTATTGTACCAGAATGCAAAATCGTAACATCATCTGATCAGTTAATCGAAGGGTTGCGATATGGTATAAGCATGCTCTATTTTAAGTCTATTAAAATTTTGTTTTTTCTAATTGTTTTGTATTATTTTGATAATGTTTTTGTAATATAGCGTTTGTAATATAGAGTGTAATGTAAGTGTTTTGAATGTATGGTTTGGACCCCAGGAAGACTAGCTGTGGAGTATCCGTCAGCTAATGGGAATCTTTTTAAATAAACAATAAACAGTCCTTCACATGCGGCACAGAGTCAGTGACACAGAATAAGACACGATGGTTATGAGAGTTAACAGCCACCAGGTTTGAAAGGTAGGCATTTTAGCCAGCTTGACATCTTCCTGATAGCTCTTCCACCTCTCCCTGAGGGTGATTAAAACCACATGCAGCTTGCTCTTCTTCCTTTGTGTTTCCAGCTTCCTACAGTCTCTTCTAACAGCCCAGGTGTGGTCAGCTGCCCACCAATTAGCTGCAGGGTTCCTTCTCTTTGGCCGTAAAGGTGCAACAACATCCAGAACAGCCTGACATGTCTCATTAAAGTCAAAGTACCAAGTATTCATCACACAATGGTGAAATTACATCTCCGCATTTGACCCATCCCCATGGTGGGGAGCAGTGAGCTGCAGCTGTGGCCGCGCTCGGGAACTATTTGGTGGTTTAACCCCCCAATCCAGCCCCTTAGTGCTGAGTGTCAAGCGAGGAGGCATTGGGTCCCATTTTTTCAAAGTGTTTGGTATGACCTGGCCAGGGAATCGAACCCTGATCCCCCAGTCCTGGGGCGGACACTCATACCACTAGGCCACCGGAGCTGGTTAAATAACAGAGTAGATCATCTGGTGACGACTGATCTGATGGCATAGCTTTACCAAATAAAACAGAAATGTTAAAAGGTCGACTAAGTTCAACAGATGCAGCAGATTTAGCAACAGAGCTATTTAAAAAATACACCAAATAAAACAGGATTGTGATGCAACATGAATACACAGGTTACTGAAACCCCTAATGACAGCACCAGGTCTACCGTAGGACCACATAACAGACTGAATAAAATTAAAAGAGTTCATTAGATCATTAAAATCTGAGACCAGTATTTTACCTGGACAACAGAAGGACAACATGATCTTATCGTAACGAGAGGCACAGTCAGCCAAAATCTCTGATAAGACATCCTTATAGTACCTCGGAGGTCAATAGATCCCCACACAGAGGCATGGGTGTGAGTGACCCAGTTTGAACATGCAGAGTTTAAATCTGCTGTAGGAAGACACAGAGGAGAGTTGTTTAACATGCAGGTTAGCCTTGCAGCTAGCCACTAGGCGCCGCCACGTCTAGCAGCTCTCTACGGGCTAATAAAAACAGTCTGACAGTCCTAGCCCACTCACCGGGCAAAATCCAAGACTCGGTTACACAGAGATGTCCAACGCATGCGTAGATAAAACTCCTTTAAGATGAACGTCTTGTTTGCCACCAACCTGGAAATCAGGTATCAGAGCCCTGATCCGATACTTGAGATTCATAAATACAACTGAAGGCCCTGAATACCATAAATACAAACCAAAAATGGCTGCAAACACCATAACCCTACCCTTAACCCTAACCCTAGCCCTAGCCCTAGCCCTAGCCCTAACCCTAACCCTAGCCCTAACCCTAGCCCTAGCCCTAACCCTAACCCTAACCCTAGCCTTAAACTATAATACTTTAACTGAATCTTAACAAAGTTAATTCACCAAATAAAAACTGATTAAATGTGTTTTTCCTCTGCAGATGAATCCTAAAACTTTGAGGTTGTAGCCCCTAACTTGCAGCCATCTTCGCGTCTCCATCTCCGTCGGTTCATCTCTGATTATTATTTAATCCTCACAAACTCTTTTTCTAATCTTTTCTTCAAGCCTATTAAATTTTTTCCTGAATCGCTGGGCCCCAATTACTGGTCAGCTTTATTACAGATAAGAACCACATTAAAGAACCACATTGCAGCATTGTCCACATCCACTCTCTGCTCTCAAACATCTAATAAATACCGTGCGTTTAATTAACTTGGCTCTTCTTCACCTGTGCTCTTTAGCCTGTCGGGGGTTTAACCAGACTGCTTCACTCTGATTATATGAAAGAAAACTTTGATAAAATCAGCTCTTTATAGAATGAGTCAAACTTATTTCACCCTGTCTGAGATATTTTCTCATTAGTGAGAAAGAAATTCAACGTCCAGAAATGTCTTTTTATTTATCATTAAAATTAATTAGAGAAACATCTAAATGAAGACAAGCTCACGCCTCCAGGAGGCATGAAAACAGCTCACTCACCCACTTCCTGCCTCTTGTGTTTGTCTTTGAACTCCACTAGTGGTGATTTTAGATTTGGTTTCTCATTTTCCTCTCTGGGTTGGTGGTGGATCAGCAGGTAGAGTCTGCGTCTTCCAGCTGGAAGATCGATGGTTTGAGCTCCACCCTTCTATCAGATTAAAGTGACATCTCAAAACAAAACAGGTGTGTACCCCTTTGACAAACTTACATAAAATCTAAACTCTCCCTAACAAAGAGTATTGAAAAGGTGTGCTGGTGTGTCAGAAACACTCCAGAAACAAACAAAACGCATTTTAGATGGCCGCCACAGCTAACCGAGATTACTTAATGCAAAATTACCTTCAACGATCAGTTTAACAGATACTGGGATTAAATCTGATGCTGGTATGTCTTCTGATAGATGGATGGATGAATGATGGATGGATGGATGGATGATGGATGGATGGATAGAACCCAGCAGCACCATCCACTAGAACATCTCCAGAAACCCGAGAACCCAACTAAAGAACCTTTAGTGTAAAAACAGGAAGTGACAGAAAGAGTCTCTGTCGTTCATCCCTTTAGACAGACTATCTGTGATGTCACCAAGTTTCTGATGTATGGTGCCGTGTCGCGTTTACTTTCAGTCGTCCTCCAGCATCCTCCCACCAAACCCCGGCGGTCATGTCAGTTTTCTGAACCTGCCACTTTTGTGTCAACATCTATTCTGTAACAGTTTATCCGGAACATTAAGCTTCAGGCTCCGACCAGAGTGACAAATCTCCGCTGCGCCCACTTTATCCGGCTTTCGGTGGGCCGCCCGGCGATGGGGGTGGCCGCTGTTTTTCTCCTGAATACAGACGATGTCACGTCTGACTGATTTGTGCCCTGTGATGGAGCTGAACGTAAATCACAGAGCAGGAGAGGACTTCAGCTGGGTCCCGTCTCAGAGAGCTGACAGCTCTAGAGTCTGGTGGGTGTGGAGCTGAGAGCAGACAGATGATGACATGAAGGGATGAGAACTCAGAGATGGAGGTGAAAAGAATCCTACTGTCCAGTTAGAGTCTGTGCATTCTTCATTTTCCCTTTTAGAGTTATTGACTCACAACGGGGAAGGCTGTTGTTGGTTTAACGTCCAGGAAACTAGTCTAGTAGAAGCTAATCGTTAGCATTAGCAGCTCCACCACACAGCAGAACTCCTCCAGGCTTGTGTTATTTGTGGAGATAAAACATCAACATTGCAGAGCAAACAGAGTCAGTGGTAGAGTCGTGTTGCTGTTAGCCAATCAGAGGAGAGATGTCCACATATCAGGAAGTAAGACTCCAGATCCTGTGTTTTCTGATTTACTCTCCTCTGGCTCACTTCTAGTTCCTGAAACAGGAGCGCCAGAGCTTTTATTCCCAGAGATTGACTCATAAGGCATTCATTTATACTAGAGACCGCTGCAGATGTGCTGGAAAAATGAGTGAACTTTAATTCATGAGCACCACTATGATCTCACCAACAAGCATCTCTCCTTGGCTGGACTCTAGGGTGAGAGTCAGACTCAGACTGGGCGGGGCATCAGAACAGGAGGCACGTCTGTAGCTAGATATTATTATTATTATTTTGATTAAGTTTTATTGATGTTTTACATGTTTTATTATTTTTACATATTTATTTATTTATTTATTATCTATTTATTCACTTTTATAGCAACATTATTGATATTTGTCCCCAGCTCATGCATAGTTTCATTTGAAACATCATTTCTAGATAAAAGAGAATTTGCATTAGAATATATTAGTTTTTACTAACTCTGAGGTTTCACTGTAAAAACTGATGCAGAAGTTTGATCAGATATTCTCCTCCTTCCCTCCCTTCTGCTTTAGATTTGAGTTGTTATGCATCGCTCCCTCTCTCCTGTATTATTTTCCTCTCCTGTGCTGACGGGTCACTGTCAAACTTCAGAGGACACCGTGGTCGTACCTTCTGCCATCGCTCTGCCTGTCAGAGTATTTGTCACCTGGCTCCGTGCAGGCCTCCCCAGCGACAGCAGCCGTCCTGTCAGGCGTAGCTGATGTAGCCCAGCGCTCACCTTTTACCTTGTCACAAACAGTGACGTGTTGATTTTGCTCCCACGCAGCTCCTGGTGCTGCTCCCTGAGACGCACACACTCACTGTTCTTTTTTATTAGTGAGCGCCCGTCGCTCTTCCCAACAGCTCACCTTTCCCGTTCACACGGCGCAGCCTGACACCTGCACAAAGCTCAGCGCGGGAAAAGCTCCTGCAGACACACGGCGGTGCCTCTGGGACACGTCCGTGCTGCTACTTCCTGTCTTTTCACGCCTAAATGAGGATTTTATGAGGATATGGCTGCAGAAGAGGAGAAATAAAGCCCTTTTAGAAGGACTGCAGCTGATGCAGCCAATCATGACGAGTTCAGATAAGGATTATTACATGTTTGTTATCACTGGTCAGTGCCTTCATCATCTCTGCAGCTAGAACAACGTCTCAAAGAGCAGCAGAACAGGAGCCATCTGACACATTTTCACTGTTTAAATGGATGAAACTTGCAGCTGTTATAGATTTAATGCATGCTGAGTAAATTGAGGGTTTTAAATGTGTGTTTTTGTGTAATAGTCATAAATATTTCCCATCGGACCCGTTGACAGCTCTCTGAGTGCTGGTGTCCTGCAGCTGTGGTCCATCACACACCAGTTTAGTAAAACCCAATTTGTGCTCAGACCAGTGGGGTTGGTGGGGTTAATTAACAAAACGCAATAAAGTTCAAAACATAAAACTTAATTATTACACGTTTACCACTAATGCAACCACTATAATTATTTCAATCACAACGCGACGATAATTTTTCAATCTAAAACGCCCTGCAGACAAATGCTTATTAAATCCATTATTTTTCTAAAGTTTTCTTCATTCTTTTCAGCTTCTCCAAACTCAGACATGACCAGGGAAATGAAGCCATTTTAAAATAAAATGTATTTGAAAGTCAGAGCAGTTCGTGAAAAGGTTTTCTCTAAAATCAGCATTTTTTGTTTTCTGACCAAAAAGTTCAGAAATCTTAAATGACCCCTGGATTCACTGGAAGATCCACATTTTTACTGTCCTGTCTGTCTGCTGTAGCTCAGACAGACGGGGAAACTCCGGCTGCCAAAAGTGAAGCAAACGGGGAAATAAAAACTGCAGTTCCCCCCTCATCCACTAGGGCAGGGGTCGGGAACATGCGGTTCTGGAGCCGCATGCGGCTCTTTTAGCGACCCCTAGTGGCTCCCTGGAGCTTCTTCACAAATGTCCCCACAAGAGTATGAAAATGGATGGGGGATATATTTTTTGTTTTATTATCGTTTCTGTAGGAGGACAAACATTCTTAACGTTTTCCAATGCTGTAAAAATGTGCATAATAAATATTAAATTTTAACATTTCTGTCAACGAAAATTTGCGTCATAGCCTGCGACACACGTTTCAGTGCGGCGCTCATATGGCGGCGCCGTGCCAGGCAGATGGATGTAAACAAACCAGCGGGTGTGTCGGCCGTGGATCCCGAAGGGAAAAAGAGAAAGATAGCTGATGAGAACAGAGGATTCAAGGAATAATGGACCCAATTATTTGCTTTCATTGTCGACGCGGAAGGATTACCTGGATAAACTTCAACTGTCGCTCGGACAAGGACCAATCAGCGGAGGTTTCATTGACTGACCAATGAGGGGACAGGATGCTTCTCAGTACATCTCCGGGTAAACATGGAGGAAAAGTTAATATTTGCCGTGTCTGACGTCCCAGAGCTTTACAAGACTTCACTTAACTCCAGCAAAACCTTGTGAGACTTCACATCTACCGCTGTTTCAACTCTGAGCTGCTTTAATAACCCAAAATTCCCTCCAATCTGACGGCCAATCAAAACAACGGAAGACTCGCTATTCGCCCTGCTGGAACAGAGGCTGGCTTTTGCCGCTGCCGCATGTCGCCTCCCGTGTGTCAGGTTATAAAAGTAGATTTAAGAAGAGGATTACATCTCCAAACTCCACTACTGCTGCAGGTTTTGTTGCAACCTGAGAGACAAAAGCAGGGAAAACTGTTCACGGATGGTGATTACATGAAGGATTCATTCATCAGAGCACCTATTTCAGACTTCAAAAACAAAACCGAGATAATCCAGAAAATTAAAGACATTCCTCTCTCCACAAAGACAAGGACCATTAAAACGACAGGCGACGTCACCAATCAGCAAATCAAAGACATTAATTCAGCTCCAGCGTCCTCAACTACCTGTGATGAGTCGTGTGATGTGATCGATATCAAACAGACAGCGCTGTTATGCAGGTATGTGAGCTGTGATGGGCTCAAGAAGAAATGATCAAATTAATCCCACTGATTAATATTGTAATGGAAGTTAAACGTAAAGCACCAAATATCTACAGCAGAGTCACGTGGTGTGTTGTTCTCTCCAGGATGCTGCAGGAAATAAACATTTAATCATGAATGCTCATGATGTATTTTTAGCCTACTTAGTCATGTTGATAATAGGCTAATATAGCTAATATACACTTACAACCTGTGTTGCCTTCATATAAGGCTTATATAAGGCTTTTCATTTTTTGCGGCTCCAGACAGATTTGTTTTTTGTTTTTTTGGTCCAATATGGCTCTTTGAACATTTTGGGTTGCCGACCCCTGCACTAGGGGCTGGCTCCAGAAAGGAGCTAGTTCCCATTGACTCCCATGTTAAAAATACCAACTTCCCAGCAGAAATAAATATGTTTCCAGCCTGGTTCAGAAAACATTTTAGGTTTAATGGGTCTAGTTTACACTCATGACGACTCTGAGTGGGTGAATTTTTGTTGTAGCTAATCTGTTTAGATAGAATTTGAAATTATGAATAATTTGGGGGCGTGTCCTTTTCATTGACAGGTAGCAGATGAGCCGTCAATACTAGCATTAGCAGCTAGCCCTTCTGCTAGCTCAGCTTCGGCCTCACGATAAAAGTGTTACAGCCTAGAAGGCAGAGGGTAGCAGAGCAGTGGTTTTCTGGCTAAAAGCACCTGCCAACCTTCGTTAGCTTTGGTTAGCTCAGTTAGCTTGTCGCTACATCGACTCAGAGTTGATGGGTGTCAATCATTTGCCCCACCCTCACAGCACCGATCTCAGCTCCATTTTTGTATTCTTCAAGAATGAAGAGGTGCGTGACATGGCCAAGTTGGAGGTGGTTGGACCCGCCCACTGGGCTTCAGCTCAGCTCTTCAGAAACGTACGGGTGACGACGCAGAAGCTCCGTCCATGATCCATGGCTCAGACAGGTTAGGGTTTGTTTCAGATGATGATGAATTTTTATTTAGAAATAAATGAAAAATTAAATGTCAAGATAGAAAAATAAACAAAAACAATAAGATAATAATGGCAATAATGCTGTAAAAGTAGTCAAACCAAAGACGTTGCTATAATTCAGACTTGTTTTAGTTATTGTTGTTTTGTTTGTTACGGTGAAGCGTGATGAACGCTCCTTCAGGATACAGGGACTAAAAAGTCTCTTGGTCGGTTAAAGAGTTATAAATCAAGCATGACAGCGTTCCAGGGTACCGTTTACAGGTGGGCGACTGTTTCCGGGTCAGCATGACCCGCTGGAAACATCCAAGGCTCAGTTCAGACCCGTTAAAGCTTCAGAGGCATCAGTCACACGTCTCCTGCCTTTGTTAGGAGCTCAGATCATCGTGTTTTTATCACAACCGCTCGTTTCCAGGAAAATAAAAATGCTTTTAGGCTAAAACAAGCAGTTTTCATAGAAAACAGTAAAGCATCATGTTAATAATGTTTTTTCCTCGTTGGGCTTTTTCTCAGTTCTGTTGTTTCCCAAAGCGAGGGTCAGGGTCCTCCGGTGGGTCACAAAACATTAAGTTTGAATCTCCAGGATCCAATCAAAGAGAAAAATCACATAAAATGAACATCAGAGCTGGAAACAAGACGATTTGATATGAGGTGGAGCAAGAAAAGGAGATTTAACTACAGCAGACGAAACAAACAAGCATAACAACAATGTGGTAAATGATTTTCTACACATGTAAATTAATAATTCAGATGATTGTAAAATGATGCACATTAGTGAAATAATGTGTTTGAAAAGCGCAGGATGAAGTGTTGTTTATGAACTAAAGGAGCACACCTTCAGCTTTAATAATAAATGATCCCGTCTGATAGCAGCGGAAAATCCCTCCTGGCTCCAGTTTAGTTTTACGTCTTAATTAAAAGTCAAGAATCAACAGCTGAGTTTTAAATAAACTGTTTGACATCTCTGTGAGGGACTGATGTGATTATTATCACCGGTAGACATGGTGATATTCTGGAGATAATCACTCTTCACTAGTTAGCATCTGCAATGGTTACAATAGGAATTATTTATCATTTTTACCCAGAAAAACTTTTCAAAATGGTAAAAACTTTGTAATTTAATGATACTTTTCATTGTTTTTAGATTTTCCCTCCCTGGTTCTTTTGCAAAATCTTCTAATGAATTCATTTCCACCAAACATCTTCTTGCTCTCAGATAAAACTCATTCTGCTTTAAAGAGAAAAATTTTAGAATAAATTTAGAGTCAGCTTAATTAATGGTGCGGGGGTAAGCTGTGATTTAAGAAAACATCTTATTTATTTAGGTTTTGTTTGCGGTGAGGACTAAAACCTGTTAGGATCTCTGTGGTGAGGTGAGGTGTTCATGCAGACCAGGCGTGCTCTGCAGAATATTGATCATGTTATTTGCATGCCTCCTCCAGATGTTGGAGGGAGTTTATTTGATTTACAGGCAGTCGGAGGTTGGCAGAGTCGTTCCTTCAGCAGTTTTGTCAGAGCAGGCTGCACATGGACGACATCGCAGCAACATTTACCCCCCTGTTGCAACATACGGGCTGCAGCGCTAATCGAACGATGGGCCGTTTGTTGTAAATATGCTGATGCAGCCGCTGTAGGCTCTGCTGCATGACAGAAAACACCAGAGTGAGTCAGTCGCTCTGCTCAGGGGATAAAAGGGTTACAGGAGCAATGAGTTACAATATATTACTTTTTCAGTAATGGAGTAATGGTGTGGATTACTTTTAAAAAGTATGTATTTATATAGCATCTATAGAGACCTAGAACTCCCCAAAGCACTTTACATCACAACAGTCATTCACCCACTCACACACACATTCACATGTGAGATATAAACCCCCAAGGCGCTTTACATCACAACAGTCACTCACACATTCACATGTGAGATATCAATCAGTAGAAATTCAGTAATGTGAGCAATAAGCACATTTAAAATGGTTTACTGATGAA
>SSNS01000108.1:865939-872444 GCA_006937985.1 Aphyosemion australe | reverse complement strand
TGGATGGATGGATGGATGATGGATGGATGATGGATGGATGGATGGATGATGGATGAATGGATGGATGGATGGATGGATGATGGATGATGGATGGATGGATGGATGATGGATGGATGGATGGATGATGGATGGATGGATGGATGATGGATGATGGATGGATGGATGGATGGATGATGGATGATGGATGGATGGATGGATGGATGGATGAATGGATGGGAGGAACGAGCTCGACCTCGGTCTCAGTTCTCTTTGAAGATCAAACGTGATTAATAAAAATGTTGGGATGATGTTGAGGAGAGGTCCACAGGAGCCTCAGAAAACGACATGAATGGAGAACAACAGTGATGTTACAGTGATGGAGCAGGTGAAGAAAAAGTTCCTGAAATCAGATGAAATGATGAAGGGATGAGACCATTAACACGCTCACACCTGGGCAGAGACAGAAGGAAGGTGAAAACAAGGATGACTGGAAACATGAGGAAGAGGAGCAGCTCAGGGTAATTGGAGGGGGTGTGGGTGGGGGTTGACAGTAGAAAAGAGGACAAGGCTTCTCTTACCTTCAGTTGTTCTGCAGGGATGTCTGGAAGAGGCTGGAGGTGGAGATGAATCTCATCAGTCTCCTGTAGCAGAGCAGATGAAGTCTGACCTCATCGTGATGCTTAAGAACGTTCCTCCTCTGGGTGAGTGGAGACCTTACGGTGGATTTTACTGTTCAGGAACAGTTTCTGATGGCAGATGATGGTTTTACTGAGAACCAGCTGGTTTATTACTGATGGTTTTATTTCAATGAGAAACAACAGCTTCTACAAGAAATGATCCTAAAAACCTACAAGTAGAGAGAAGCCAGGTCATGAGGAGCAGAACTGATGAAAAACAAGTTGTGACAATTTACTGGAGAATATTTGGTGTCAGTTAACCCCATTACGCGTAAATAACCACAGAACCCATGTCAAAAAGAGAGACACCAACAGAATCTGATGTAAGAGGCCGTGGAAATCCATTAAAATAACTGTGTCATGGGAATATGGAGGTCTCCAGGTTTATAAAATAACATCACATGAACCTTTTGAAGCTGATTTAAACAGAAACACACTCTGACTAGCTGTTAGCTCATCAGTCCTAATGAATGTGGACTCTATTTCTCTGAACAGAGGCTGTTGTGGAAGCAGCTGAAACAGGAACCATTTATACGTCCTTCACACATAAACCCAGATGTCCTTCTAACTCTGGTCCGGTTTCAGAGACACTTTTGCTTCCTGAACAGATTTCTCCGGTTTGGAAGCAGCAGAGACGAGATCTGAAGCTCCAGGATTCAGAGCCAGAGCGATCCGTCTGATCCGAGCAGCCGGTTGGAGCAAAAAGTGACTCTGTTCCAAGAGCTGATCTGTTCTCTGGTTTCTGTCAGAGTCTTCTCCTGGCTGTGGTTCGGATCTCCTTGCTGGTTTTGTCTGAACTGCGTCTGAAATGTGTTTTAAATCAGACGTGTGGAATCAGGGAAGACTTCCCACTCGCGTTGGGTTGTGGGTTAGGGGTGTGTGGAGTTGTCAGCAGCAGCAGCAGGACTGGTCGCTTCAGCAGCATCTGGACCTGAAGTCTGAACATGAGAGAGTGTGTGTGTGTGTGTGTGTGTGTGTGAGGCCACGGAGAGGTCAGGGATTCTGCTGACAGACTGAGTTTATTCCATTTGGAACAAATCTGCAAATGCTTATTTATTCTTCTAAACTTCCATTTCCAGCCCTGCTGGTCGGAGCAGAATCGGAACAAACGCTGACGTTCCGACTCTGCCTGTGAAGCATTCCTAGATTTTAGGATTTGAATAATCTGTTTAGAGCGAAGCAGGAAGGAGACGCCGCCTCCAGCAACAGAAGAAGGTTCTGAACGATCAAATAAACCCGTTTGGCTCTGAGTTAAGGCATCACAGGTGATGTTTCTGGCTGTTTGGTTAATTATTCAGAACATTTTAAATTTAAATGGTTTATTTTAACTGGATCCAGAGATAGTTCAACCTCATCCAGATCCTTTAAATCTGTTTTTAGTTTATTTTCTGTTGGGACTCGACTGAAGAGGAAAAATAAACGTCATTAACCCTTTAAAGGCCATCGATGGAAACCTGCATGGGAAGATTAAATGGAAACCCTCGGTGGAAACGCATCACACTGGATCCTGATCCAATCAAACGTCTCTCTGACAACCCCCCTTTGCTCATACCTCTTCTCAGTTCGGAGCAGCTGAACAGGAAGTGAAGCCAGAGCCAGGCTAGCTATGTTAGCTAGCATGCTAAATGATTTTATATTACGTATTCCAGAGAAATCAGCCCAGTCCTCGTGGCTGGATCTCTGATCTAGGTCCCAGTAGCTCCTCGTTCCTAGACCTTCATCTGGAGAACTCCTGACCAGTACCGGACCATGAGGAGTCCGTCAGAGGCCTGGAGGCTCTGTGGTTGTTATTTTAGCGCTAAACGTTAGGAGTTATGGCAGAAAAGGTGCAACAACGGATCAAAAAGGTAACATTATGTTGCATCCGCCATTCTCCTGTTCTCTGGAGGCGTGGCTAAAGAGGAGCCTGAAGAAAGGGGGTTGGACCTTTGAATTGTGTTTTTTCAAAGCGTAGCTTACTGCTTTTCCAGGATCATCTACCTTTACCTGTACGTAGCTCCGCTGGTCCACACATACAGGAACCCCCGCCCCCTACATCAGTAACATCCCGGCTGCCTTTCTGTAAAAACATGAATAATTCTGTAGAAAAATAATGTTTCATCTCAGTAAAAACATGAATCCTAATTTTAACACTTTGATCCGAGACTTTTGATCAGACGGAGATTTCCACAGCTGCTCAGATTTAAACAAACCCTCTGGAAGGGTTACGGTCGGTCAGATTTCCTCCAACGAAGCAAACAAATAAAACCTCCTCCTCCCAGATGTGAGTCCACGTTAGAAGAGTCTGAGGAGGTCTGATCCATCAGGAAGATGTTTATGGGATCACTCACAGCGTTCCCACCACCCTGACAGCTATGATGAGCCAAGCCCATCCATGCAGAAAATTACCTCTAAGCTCCTTATCAGCTCAAACTGATTTTTGTCCTCATCAAAATGCCTCGTTCCTGTTTCTGTCCACCCTGTGTGTCGTTTGATTTTTCACTTCTCCTCCATCCTCCAGCTGGGAGTAGCAGCTCCTTCCTGCTCAGAGGTGTTCCTTCACCAGGAGGCAGGAGGAGAGCCAGGGAACCCCGCCGTCCCAAACACAATTCACACATCTGGATTTAAACAATAAAGGCACGACATGTGTGAAGAGATGCTGGGGAGCAAGCCCCGCGGCATGCTGGGAGAGGGGTTCAGCATCATGTAAGTGTCAGCTGATGAGCGGGAGACGAACCTCAGCGATGAATCAAAGCTCTGAAACATCAAGAATTTATTTATTTTCTGGGATTCCTGATGAGAAAAAGCAAGAAGATCCAGACGCCGTTTTTTCTTTGATGTGTTTTTATGTCGGTTTGCTCTGACTAACCACAGAGCTGCTCCTACAACACAGAGTCTTATTTAAATTCTCCGCTCTGAGAAGTGAACAGATATCCAGAGTGTTGGCTAACGTGGAACAAAACCAATAAACATTTGTGATAGTTCTCTTTCCCTCCTCATCATCTGGAGAACTGCTGAGAACATGAAAGTATTTCTGTCTTTCTCCAGACACTGGTTTGTGTTTTTTTTGCTTATTCCTTCATTTTGGGCGCTTGTGGTTATAAATATAGCCTCTATTGTCCCGCTGGCCTTTAATGGTGGCCTTTATCTGCGTGTCGCTCTCAGATAAAACGACGCCCGTGAGCGCAGGAGGGAAGTTCTTCTCCTCAGCTTTGTTTTTTCTCCTCCAGGCATCCTCCATCAATAACACATTGTTTCCTCGGGCTGTGGGTAATTGTTGTAATTCATCATCATTGCAGGAGAATAACATTTAAGAAAAAGGCGACGAGTGGGAGGAAATCCCAGAGAAAACAAGCTGGTGTCCACTCACGCCTACTTTAATTCATCATACATTTAAATTTACTCTAAACACACAAACCTGGTCTCCAGAAATGTTTTTTTATATAAATAAAACTACAAAACAAAAATAAGGATTTATAACAGTGTGTTTTATTATAACATTAGTGTAATAAAGCATAAATTCTGTCTATTTTTATTCCCCACAGCTTTTAGAAATGCTAATTATAGCTGACTATGACTATTGTTAAAACAGGTGATGTAGCCCCGCCCCCTCTGGAGCTCTATGTCTCAGGTGGACTCCTCAGTAGAAACGTGACTCAGAGTTTAAAGGTGTGGTTCACTGAAAACCAAGTTTTAATGATTATCTCTGATTCTAATGGGTCACTCTGAGTGTTTCCTGCAGGCTGAACATGAAAATAGTCTCCTCCACCTACCTCCTGCATTAGCTTCTGATAGAAAATAGACTCTAGGTGAAACTCTAGGATTAGAAAATCCTGACAGATCTACGTCACACTGTCACTGAACATTCATGGACTCACCCATCTGGACTCACGACGGGGAAGGCTGTTGTTGGTTTAGCGTCCAGGAAACAGCAGAGAACGTCTGGGCTAGTAGAAGCTAACCGTTAGCATTAGCAACTCCACCACACAGCAGAACTCCTCCAGGCTTGTGTTATTTGTGGAGATAAAACATCAACGTTGCAGAGCAAACAGAGTCAGTGGTAGAGTCGTGTTGCTGTTAGCCAATCAGAGGAGAGATGTCCACATATCATGAATATTAATGAGTAAGACTCGTCGTTTTCTGCCCCCCTCACTTCTGGTTAACGTCTACCTCCTAAAACAGGAGCGCCGGAGCTTTTATTTAACAAAAACGACTTACGAGGCGTTCATTCATACTAGAGACCACAGCAGATGTGTTGGAGAAAGTAAACGCTCGGGCCAGACAGGAAGTCAAACACAGGAGCAGGTTAAAGCATCCGGCTTCTTTCAAAATAAAACTCACGTGCAGATTTCCAGTTGATTTGTTAGTAAATAAAGCACGTTCATTACCTGTGACACCTCTGCAGCTGAGGTAAACAGAACAGAAAATAAACTACAGACATGACCATATTTTTGCTTGTTATCATGTGAACTGCTGAAATCACGCGTGATTTTGCAATTCTGTGATTTCATGACCTCGCGGCACCAGCTGTGTGGAACGCTTTCGCTGGCGATTGGCTTCTGAAATGGTCCCTGTAGGAAGGGACGCGCCGATGAGGTCGTGGGTTAGACTCAGATTAGATTTTTATAAAGTTTGAGGCTCATTCTGCAGCTGCGCTGGAGCTCTTCAAGCTCAAAGCAGAAACTTGGGATTAATAATCTCGCTTTGAGCTGAAGCTCGTTGGACTAAATGCTGTTGAATAGTTTTGTTTTTGAATTCTTAACTTACTGCCAGCATCGTCAGACTTTGTGAAAATAATAATCTTCCTCTGGATTAAACCGATTTTAATCTTGTTTCAAGTGAAAAGCACGTGACACAGACAGGAAACGACTCTTGAGCCGGCTGTCTCGTTACTGAACACCGTCGTTTGTCTAATTTGTGCCCCTGTCCTCCGTCTTCCTGCCTGTGAAATCGATTCCAGCAAATCTTGATGGATGTCTCAGTTCTTGTCCAGCAGCAGGAGGAAACTTGCCAAAGGAGCTCTAAACGCGGACGCTTCGGTTCTTTTCTTCGCTGGTCCCAGGGCAGCCTGACACGTTAGTCCCAAGCTGCAAGAAGAAGCACATGAAAACAAAGAACTGATGAGGAAACAGCTGTAAGCTGCAGCCAGATGATGCTGAGATGATGCAGCTGGGTCAATGATGCTCAGAACTGGACACGTTCCAATTCTCTCTTCTCTGTTCTCGGATCACATCCTAACTGGGATGAAGGAAGAAAAAAGGAGAAAAGGATGGGGACGTTTCTCTGGTTTTTCTGCTTTCAAGTGTAAACAGGAAGTAGTTTTTAAAGCCAGGAGATGATTTTCAACGCCTCTGTGATAAAAAAAAGTTTTGTTTTGGGTCGACAGCTGCAGCCTCAGCAGGTCTGTCTCTCTCTCTCTGTTTCTCTGTCTCTCTCTCTGTCTCGCTCTCACTCTGTCTGTCTCTGTTTCTCTGTCTCTCTCTCTCCCTCTCTCTCTCTCTTTCTCCCTCCCTGTCTCTCTCTCTCTCTCTGTCTCTCTCTCACTCTGTCTGTCTTTGTTTCTCTCTCTCTCCCTCTCTCCCTCTCTCTTTCTCTCTCTCTGTCTCTCTCACCCCCCCCCATCTCTCTCTCTGTCTCTCTCTCTCTGTCTCTCTCTCTCTCTGTCTCTCTCTCTCCCTCTCCCCATCTCTCTCTCTCTCTGTTAAACATAAACCAAAGTTTTTGTTTAGACTCATAAACGCTTCATAAACTTTATTAAAATGAATATTTTGTGTTTTTATGTGTCATAAAACTGTTGATCTTTATGAAGTAAAGTTCAGCATAAATCATAAATTTCACTGCTGATGTTAAAAATCAGTAACGGATAAAAT
>SSNS01000108.1:755939-858439 GCA_006937985.1 Aphyosemion australe | reverse complement strand
TAACAGAAAACTACATTTTTACTGATTTGGTTTTTAACAGAAGCAGTGGTCTGTGTTTGCTTCCCTTGAGGACCCGTTTTTTCTTATCAGTTTGTTAAAGGTAATCATTTCTTTTTTCTTTTCTCTCATTAACTCCAAATGTTTGCGTCTGTGTATTTAAAGGATTAATAATAATTTCCCAGTGAGTGTTTTAATTCATTTCTCCTTCACCACAAAGATCTTCCTGCGCTGAAAACCTGAAAGCTTGTTGCACGCTTGAGCAGGTCCATATTTAATCCTGCTCTCCTGGGTTTTTAAACATTTCTGCAGTAATTGTTGCGACGCTCTCAGTAAATAGTTATTGGATTTGTTTCTGTGTGATTATTGAGAAGAAAGCAAAGGGCTGATGTCAGCATTGTGAAATGTAAAAGCTTAATCCATCTTTTGATAAGTTTTCTGATACTAAGAACAAATAAATGTGACTTTAATTCATCATAAAACTGCTTCTGCTGCAAGGTTTTCCCCTAAAGCTTCAGCTCAGAAACGCTGAACTTTTTAAAGTAGATGCTAGTAGTAGCACAAGGTGATCAGCACTGATGATGTGGAAAGGACATTCCTAAATACGATGGCAGACAGTCAAACAAACAAAAAAAAAGTAATTAAAGCATCTTCATTTTGTAATAATGAAAATAAAACTCAGCTCATGGAGGATCTGACCAAACTACAAACCAGACTGAATATTCAAGGTTTTTCAATCAGGGTTTAGGTCTGGTCATAGCACTGAGTCAGCCTTGTTGAGGGTTTTAAATGACATTTATATTTCACTGGATCAGGGTTCGTCTGTTGTGCTTCTTTTGTTAGATCTAACTGCAGCTTTTGATACGGTCGACCACGCCATTCTCCTTGATCGTCTGGAGCGGTGGGTCGGGATCAGTGGGTCTGTACTAGACTGGTTCCGGTCGTATCTCCATGGAAGGCGGTTTTGTGTTAAATTGGGGGACGCATTTTCCTCCTGGGAGGATCTTCGCTGGGGGGTCCCACAGGGCTCGATTCTTGGCCCACTTCTTTTTGCCATTTATTTGTTGCCCCTTGGCTCAATCATTCGCAAACACGGCCTTGCGTTCCACCTATATGCTGATGACTGCCAGATCTACACCTCGTTTCGTCAGGGGAATGGTCTTGCTATCATGTCCCTTGTGTCCTGTCTCAACGGGTGAAGTCTTGGCTAGCGGCTAACTATTTGCATGTGAATGAGGGTAAAACAGAGCTCATTATTTTTAATCCAAACAGCAGGCTTGCTGCGGGTTCAGTAGTTGATCCGGGCCCTCTCTCTCTCCCTTTTTGAAGCAAGTTGTCACTAGCTTGGGGGTGAGAATTGACTCGGGACTTAAGTTTGATGCTCACGTGAATTCTGTTATCCGATCGTGTTTTTTCAATCTTAGACGCCTTGCCAAAATCAAGCCTATGCTGTCGAGAGTCCACCTGGAGCAGGTACTCCATGCATTTGTAATCTCTAGGTTGGATTACTGCAACTCTCTCTATGCTGGGCTTGGTCAGTCAACACTTCATCGCCTCCAGCTTGTGCAGAACAGCGCCGCCAGGTTTCTGACTGGCGCCAGGAAACGGGACCACATCAGTCCAGTGTTGGCCTCCCTACACTGGCTTCCAGTCTTTTATCGGGCGCGTTTTAAGCTTCTGGTGTTTGTTTTTCATTTCTTTCAGGGAGGCGCCCCTCCTTATTTAGCGGGGCTCTTGAAAAAGCATGTGCCATCACGCTCTCTGCACTCCTCTGATCAGGGCCTGCTTGTTGTCCCTCGCACGAGGTGTCGGACTTGTGGGGACCGGGCTTTCTCAGCCTTAGCGCCGTCGCTCTGGAACCAGCTGCCACCGTCAATTAGGCTGTCTACATCTCTGCCGGTTTTTAAGAGTAGGCTGAAAACCCACTTTTTTCGTCTAGCGTTTCCAGAAAACGCTTGATGTCTGCCTGTTTTTATGCTTTTATGTTTTTATGCTTTTATGTTTTTATGTTTTATGCTTTTATGTATTTTTTTATTGTTCAATGTTTTAATATTTCTTTTTATCATGATTTTATGTTGTTCTCAGCGCCTTGGCCTCCTGTAACGGGTGTGGAAGGCGCTATACAAATAAAGGTTGATTGATTGATTGATTGATTGATTGATTGATTGATTACCTGATGGGACTCAGTGATGATGATTATGAGCTCAGTCATCTTTTCCTGTTCAGACTCTCTGGAGGCTGTCGTTGAGTGAGAGGCGGGGCTACACCTAGACGGGTCAACAGCTCATCACCTAGAGATGAACAACCATTCGTTAGAGTTTAACCCGAACATGACTGAGGATCTGGAGAAAAAACGTGCATGCAGGGAAACTCTGCCCAGCTGGGTGTTGAACCCGCAACCTTCTTGTCAACAACGCCACCAGCTGTAGCCTTACGTTTTCATCCTTTTATTCTACGTTCACCCCTTCACACACCTATTCATGACCCAGGGGCTCTGTGGAGGTTGAGTGCCTGGCCAAGTGGTGAGGGAGTCTGGAATCAAACCACCAACTCTCTGATTGACAGATGAGAGCTCGTCCAGCTCAGCCAAAGTCAGTTCTGACTCAAAGTCTGAGGAGTCTTCCATGTCTGGAGAGTTCAGCAGATTGTTTTGAGTTTCTGAACGATGCTGGCTCTCAGATAAGTTCTCCTGATGTTTCTAGAAGCTCTAAAATGATTTTAGCTGAAGAATAAAACCACAAACACGTGTTCTTAGTCACGCTTTTACCACCTTTTGCATTTATGAATATATGCTGGTGAAGCTTCTCAGTCATCCAGGTCATGGTAATCCAAAGGGGGTTCAAATGAAGGCAACTGGACTTCTTTGGTTTCTTGAAGGCGTTTTGCTTCTCATCCGAGGAGCTTTGTCATTTCTGACTGGAATATGGGAGAGTCACGCTGATAAACTGTAGCTGTCTGTTGTTGCTTAATGAGCTGAAACTACCTGTGAATACCCCTCCTCCTTACCTGCTGAGGAGTCGTTAAGCTCTTTTGTGTGGGGTTGGTTGTTTTGATTAGATGCATTTAAAGATGCAACCGATTGTTGCAACGGCTCTAAAGATCAGATAATCCTGCCGTGTGTGGAGTCTTAAGACGCTCTAGTCTGCTGAGGGGGAGGTCAGGACCGCTCCAGCGTAAATCAGAGGTAGTCATTACGCTGGATTATCTAAGCATGGCAGCAAAAGCAGCGTCTGTGGTGCGCCCTGAGGACAAACGAGTGACGTGTAGCCAATCAGAAACAGACATGATGGAAGCACGCCGCACGCTCTTCCTCCACCATGTTTGTTTACTTTCAAGTCACGTTTGATATCCAGAGGTTTTGTGAGATTTGGTGTGGAATAATGTTGTGTGACATGGGTTCGTGTGTAGGAGTGTGTAGTTGTGGCCGTGCGGCTGCACACCACAACCTGACTTTGTGTTGAAACATCACCGGAGTGTCTGTGAACCAGTAAAGGCCCGTGCTCGCTGAAAAGAATAAATTGTGTCTGGTATTACCATGAACTGTTTGTACTTTGAGGGTCCAAGGTTTTCTAGTGGCTGCGGCGATGTCCTTATTTCCCACAATGCCTCTCTGCACAAGGTCACAGCTTTATTGAATTTAGACAGATAGCAGCAGCTCTGTGGGTTTCCTGAGGCCCTCCAGCAAAGAGACAGATGAAACACAGGTACAGAAGCCAACCCGCAGGTGTGTGTGCGTGCGTGTGTGTGTGTGTGTGTGTGTGTGTGTTTCCCTCCTAGCTGTAACACAAAGCAGATATTAACAACTTTTAAAATAAAGATAAATAGACTCAGAACGTGTTTGTTTTAAATTGGAAGGACAGAGTTGTTAGACGTCTTCATGAAGCTGTTGTTGTGTCACATCTACATTCATACATGTAAACATTTGTTTATGTCTCCTGTAAACCAGCGCTGCAGCTTATCTACTCTGACCTTGAGCTAGCCTCGTTATCCCAGGTACCAGACGAGGTCATGTGATGAAACCAGGTGTGGACTCCTGCAGTTCTGTTTTCTTTAGTGACGTTCAAAATAAAACGATGTTAGAAATCTACCACTGAAGAGAAAGGTGTTTTTGTTTAAATGTCACTTTTCCCAACATTCAAAGCACTGACTTTTGCAGGGAAAAGGGCCATAAATGCTCACACCTAATCCGCTGGATTAGTTACCTGAGTTTAAAAAAGAAAACTTAAAACCTTTGAACTTTATTCATTAACAACATCTTTAGCTGCTGTAATATTAATTACAGTAAATGTGGTGAGGTCATCGTCCATAAATAATAAACACATTTTACACGTTTAATCATTAAGGAAAACTCTCGATCAGAGAGAACGTTCCGTGTGGCTTTTCCCTGAATGAGGCTGTGATCGCTGGAACTCCAGGGGTTCCTGGGATTGTCTTTGGGATCCTGAGTTTAGAGTTTTCCTGTGATTCCTGGTGTGTGGGAAAAGGCAGGTATGTCAGACAAAAAGAAGTACGCCTCTCCACTCCACTTTAATAGCCCTGGGCGAGGCATTTACCCATCAATCCTTCAAGAGAAGCTGCTCTGTGGCTCCCAGCGTGCAGCTGGGTTCGTCCTGCTGGGGGTGAAGCAGGTGGTGCTGAGAGGAGCTTACAGTCCCTTAGGTAAATAAAACTTATAAAACACGCGCGCGTGCGTGTGTGTGTGTGTGTGTGTGTGTAGTATATGAGGCGTGTGAGCAGGCTGTTTGCGCTGCCTCTCTCACTGCCAGACTTGTCAGGACGAATGAGGGATCTGTCCATAAGAAGCCCCACTGTTGGCCTCTGCTGCGCTCTTTGCCGCCCTGATCCACCTTCATCTCCTCTGCTCTTCTGACAGCAGAGAAGAAAGCAGCGAGGACCGCTGGGAGAAGGAGATGCAGTGGAGGCAGGAATGTGATCAAGACGAGAGTATTTCATTGTGCATTTTTACCTGGGGTGACCATAAAATACAGATTGTGTTGCAGAGTTCTCACTCGTGGCCAGGGAATGTTTCATGATATTTTATCCATTTTTCTTTTAAATAAATCCAATTTCCAAACGTATTCCATAGATTCACCTCTTGGCCTGTCATTCTAAATCAGTGTTCCCCAACCCTGGTCCTCAGGGCCCACTGTCCTGCATGTTTTCCATGTTGCACTTTCAAACACCAGAGTTTCCCTGCTGCCACACACCTGACTCAAATGAATGAGTGATTAACAGGCATCTGCAGCACTTGAAGTCCTCCTGAGGAGGCAATGCAGATCAGGTGTGTTGAAGCAGAGACAAGGAAAACATGCAGGACAGTGGGCCCTGAGGACCAGAGTTGGGGAACACTAAATGAGTTATCCCAGAACGGGATGGCCCCTCCCACTAATGGCTACCCAATTATAAAAGAGGAGCGAGAAACCCTAACTCTATGCAGATGACATAATGTTGTTTAGCTGGGTGTGCAGAAGGATTCCAATTAGAAACTTAGATTAATGTTCCTATATCTCTATTCTTTTATTTTATTTTATCCCCGCCCCTAAAGGCATTTCTTCTGAACCGCTGGATAAAAAGGTTCATTTTTGGTGTTGACTGATTCCAAGATGACTTCAAAAAATTAAATAAAATGTTTGAAACTATTTTGCACTAGAATGTGTTGTTATATTTGTAAACAGTCATCCCTATCACAAACGTCATTGTGCAACAGCTTTACCTAAAACTCATCAGCGGTGGGCACTTTCAGAAAACGTGGGGGTCCAGATGCATGGGGCCCGTGAAGGTTTTGGTAGGCCCACCAAACTGGTCCCTGTGGTAACTCGGGGAGAGCTTAGCCTGTAGCTGCGCTTTGCATTGCTCCTTCACATAGACCTAGTTTAAGGTCGGTGGGATCCATTCATTTTTTTTTTTTAAACAGTAGTCTTATTTATTTACCTTACATTTATGAAACAAAAACATTTTACAAGCTTATTTCAGTTATTGTTTCAAATGAATAATAATTAATGGTGAGCCTCAGTGATATACATATATATTCAAATTGTGATTCATTCAATAAAATGTTAAGAAAACATAAAATCTCATTAAAATATATGTTTTTATTGGCTTTAACATTTCTGTTTTGACTAAAGAAGATGAAAGTATAGTTTGTGTGAACATGAATGCAATTTAGTAAGAGGGGTGGGGGGGCGGTCCTTCCTAAGGATGCCATTTGGGTAGCCAACAGCTTTCCAGGGGTGGGCATGGTGCCCCCTGGCCACCCCTTGGGGGCACCACTGGCTGTTGGAGTAAACCAGATAAATTCCCCTGAACCACTGGATGGATATAAATGAAAATCCTGCAGGAACTCATTGAGTGAACATCTACAGCTGATGGGAGTCACCTCCCTTTAAGATGGCCGCCACAGCTAGTTAACCTTAGAACTGGTTAAACGAGCTGAAAGAGTCACGTGTAACATTATCATCAAGACTTGTCCAAAACAACTAAAAATCCATCTTTTCTCAACATCAGGAGATCTAACATCAGGTCGTCTCCGCGGCCCTTCGGCCACAACAGGACGCTGACACGTACGAGGTGTTTCGCTGCCGCTGGTGTTGTGGCGCTCTGTGTTTAAGGTCATCGGAGAGAGCCGTGGAGCTGCGCGGCGCCACCAGAGCAGCAAAGTGAGAAGCTGTGAGACCTACACACACCGCGTGAGAGCGGTTAACATCACCAGGAAAAGGTGAGACCAACCGTGACGAATGCACACACACACACACACACACACACGCACACACACACACACACACACACACACACACACACACACAGAACGACTGGAGGCAGAATAATCTGCTGGAGTTCTGGAGAAAATAAAATGTCCTGATTGGTCATTTCACAGATGCATTCTGGGTATTAAAGCTGTCTGACCAGCAGTGATGGCGGAGAGCAGGGTGATGCGTTCTAGCCTCCATTCTTGGATCCTTTTGTTATAGTTCAGCTTTTCTTAGCATCAGGCAGGAATTTCAAAAGGATGATTTTCCAAACAGGAGAAACTCCACAGGTGGTGAAATAAACCACAGATATACCAGTGTGTGGAGGCTGGCCATATAAACCGATTTCACACACGAACATTCCCAGCTCAGACAGAAAATCTCCAGATGAGTAAACAAACATGGAGGAGGAGGAGGAGGAGCGTGCAGCGAGCTTCCATCACCAAGCTTTCTGATTGGCTACACGTCACATTCAACATGCAACACGCTCGTTTGTCCTCAGAAAAGACAATCCAACATGTTTAATATCCCTGATTCATGATCAGAGCGGTCCTGACTCACCACACACGACAGGAAAACTGGACAAGATTATCTCTGGATGAACAGGAGAGGCTTTAATGATGTCGGAAGAGAAGAACCGGTGTCGGTACCAGATCTGCTCGGGTGCCAGATTGGCTCGGGGTCCTTCGCCTGCCGATGATGACGTCAAACTACGGCAAATCCACTCGGATTTCACACATAAGTTTTGGAAAGAGTTTAGCAGTTTTGTCTTGTTTCTTACCGCCTAAATATTTGCTTTATAGCTGTTTTTGTTAATAAAACACCATATTGTCGTAGTTTTGTAAAGAATGTGAAACGACATAAAACCAACAGCAGACTTCCAAAAAGCACAACAGGTTTTCTATGTGAAAAATTGTAAATGTATTTACAGAATTAGCAGCCATTTCTGTTTTTATGTGGAATTCTGTATATTTTGTTAGTTCTTAAATCCATTCATTCATTCAAAATGTTGCTATTTGTTCAATAAAGTTCTTTTATTTTTATTTTGCCCCTTTTCATCAAAATCAAGAGCTGCTGAGGATCTCTGTTTATCAATTGGTATTTTTGCTTTTATTTTACGTTTCCTTTGGCAAAACAAACATATTTTCCCCGGAAAGTGTTTGTTTTTGGACTACAGGACTACAACCGCAAGGACTACAACCACAAGGACTACAACCGCAAGGACTACAACTACAAGGACTACACCCACAAGGACTACAACCGCAAGGACTACAACCGCAAGGACTACAACCGCAAGGACTACAACTACAAGGACTACAACCACAAGGACTACACCCACAAGGACTACACCCACAAGGACTACAACCACAAGGACTACACCCGCAAGGACTACAACCGCAAGGACTACAACCGCAAGGACTACAACCGCAAGGACTACAACCACAAGGACTACAACCACAAGGACTACACCCACAAGGACTACAACCACAAGGACTACACCCGCAAGGACTACAACCGCAAGGACTACAACCGCAAGGACTACAACCGCAAGGACTACACCCGCAAGGACTACAACCACAAGGACTACACCCACAAGGACTACAACCACAAGGACTACACCCACAAGGACTACACCCACAAGGACTACAACCGCAAGGACTACAACCGCAAGGACTACAACCGCAAGGACTACACCCACAAGGACTACAACCGCAAGGACTACAACCGCAAGGACTACAACCGCAAGGACTACACCCACAAGGACTACACCCACAAGGACTACACCCACAAGGACTACAACCACAAGGACTACAACCGCAATTTTGTTCAAACCAATCAAAATCTTCATTGTCAACGTGCTACCGTAACTTTTATGAACGTAACTTCTGAGCTTCCGAGCCGATCTAGCACCCGAGCAGATCTGGTACCGACACCGGGTCAAAAACACCATAAACATCTTTCTGTGTGAACTGGGCCTTAAAGCAAAATGGTTGGTTTTTGGGATGAAATATTCCCTGGAAAATGCCCACTAAGGCATATCACTGCTGTTCCATTTAATCCTGATTTCTCAATTAGGACAGAAAAATCAGAACAACTCCTGATGATGTTTCAGCAAAAAGACATTCTTTGGTGAACTTTTCCACGGACAAATAGATTTAAAAGATGGAGAGGGAAGGAGGACGGGGTCGCGACTGAAGGTCGGGATGAATATTCCCTCTCAACCAAAGTTCTTCAGCCTCCCTGAGCTTCAGCTTCCCACCCAGAGAGCAGCTCCAGGACTCAAATAAAATCATTTTATTGTGATAAAACCCTCCGGAGCTCACGGAGGTAAACGGAATAATCACAAACCCACGATCTAAAACACGACCGGCTGGTTTTAGGAGATGAGAAAACAATAAACGGAATTTTTACTCTGATTCTGATTAGTTTGACCTGATTAATGTAGAAAACACATCAGTCCTTTGGATTATCCAACATGTTCGGTTAGAAAAGTCATAACATTTGTTTTTACCATCCGGGAATCTAGATTTCCTAAATCCGATACTTTAAACCGATTCTGCTTCTTCCTTGGAGGCTCCTCCTCTTCTCTTCAGGGATTCGGAGCGTTATTCCCGGCATTAGCTGAGCTTTGGAAAGTTTAATTAGCTGCATGTAAATAACCATCGGGCTGGCGAGGGGGCTCATCCCGACAGATGGAAGCTCCAGTGTGAAGGCAGCAGCATCCCAACCGGCTCACGTGAATCTTTAATCATCAGTTTTAACTAAAAACATAAAAATCTCATTTAAAACACGGAATAATTGAAGATGTGTGATTTAATGTTCATTTCTAGGCAAACAGCCACCATTCCACATCTCCCAAAGCCGATCCAGGATCAGGTCACAGATAGAAGATCCAGGAGGGAGACCAGAACTTCTCCCTACCCAGGGAGGTTTTCCTAGGAGATTCAAACGTATTCCCAGACCACAGTTGCTTTATATATTCTAGATTTGCTGGGATTTCCTCCGAGTCTGAAAAGAGAAGCATCCCTGAACCTCCTCAGTTGACTCCTTTTGATGAGGAGGAGCAGCAGCTCCACTCAGAGATCCTCCTCCATCACCACAACAGAACAGAGTAACTCTCTCATCACTGCTGATGGTGCCACAATCCATTTCTCCATCCTGCCACTCAGGAACAGGCTCTGCCTCCTAACCTGGAAGGAGAATTCCACTTCTTTCCAGATGGGAACCTGAACCTCAGGTTGAATGAGCTGATTCCCATCCTGCCTACAAACCAGGAGGTCCTGGCTGGATGGTCAACAGAATAAAAGCTAAAACCAGAGCGGAGACCATCAGAGTCCCGACCCGGTCCCGGAGAATCCCTGAAGACCACAAACAGGATCGGACACTGTGCTTGTTTTCCTCTAATGACCGGATAGAGAGGAAGCATCCCAACCCAATGTCCCAGAGGAATAAATCAAACATCTTATTATGATGAGGAGACTGTCTCCATGACAACTGTAGACTTTAGTCCGACAATGTGTCCAAATGGAGCGATCAAGTCAAGGTGGTCAAAACTGTCTTTGTTGTCTCTCGGTGTTTGTGTGGCAAGGTGGACAGACGAGGGCCCGGGCGGGACTTGAACCTCAGACTCCCGGGTGAGAGTCACGCGTGTTAACCAGTCAGCCAAAGGGACTAGAATGTCTAGAAAAGCTACATAATAAAAGTCCTGCTTATCCACACAAGGATTTTATGTTGGATTATTACGGATTTATGGTTGTTTGGGTCGAATCTTGGAAAAACAGCAATGTCTCCAAGACGGGAACATGGAAATATGATGTTTAAAGAGAATCACACAATAAGAGCCCACTGTTAGATAGGGGATCTTCTCAACATGCTTTTATTTTGGTAGGGTACCTCTGGTTTACAGCCTTCTGAAGTTAGACAAAAATTCAGTTTAAAAACATTTATATTCAGATTTAAAACTCTTGGATTTAACTAAATTATTAGATTGTTTCTTAATAATTAAGTTTTGGTTCTAAATATCAATAATATATGACGCTAAATGTGATCAAATGTAGATTTTTAGTCCTTAAACATGAGTCAGTACCTGGATAGAAATGATCGGGGGTGAAATTTGGTCTTTTATCCAGAGAAATGTCGTCTTTGTGAAGGGGGCGGGGCTTAAAACTAATACGTTGCTTCATGTGTCCCAAGATCTTATTGAAAAACACCCAGAATTCAGCTAAAAATCAAATTACTACACAAAAAATAAATAAATATGGGGATGTTTAAACATAAAAGTAGATATTAAATTCCATTTTATTACCGTAATATCATTATTATTATTACGTTATATTGTCTCATACAATAACATCATTGATGCAAAGAATAAAAATGCAAAAAAAGAACATTTTCATTGGTTTTTTGTGTAAATATTAAAGCATTAAAGACAAACATTAATACTGATAAATAACAGCTGCAGTTTCATGGTAAATCTTAATGTAAATTAAGTGATTTAATCTGTTTGGTATCTGGAAAATAAATAAATAAATCCCAGGAGACCTGGTTGGTGGAAGTCTTTGTGACCCATTACTAAAGACCAAAACATAAATCAGCTTAAAGCTGGTTTATTATCTAAAGATGGAGGCATGCAGCATGTGCAGGACGTCGTTAGTCAGAAGCTAAATAAACACACGGAGTTTGGAGTCAAAAGGCACCAAAAGACAAACTCTGCAGGGATTTCTCCTCCATGTTTATAATCCAGCTGTTGTGACAAGCCTTGCATGTAATTTCCGCCTCACTATGTTCCCGCGCTTCGTCGTCACATGCAATTAGCCCCGACCTACTTTACGAGAGGGAGGAATACTGTTCTTTAATTGCCTCACATGCTGGTGTTTCGTGTTCTAAACGCTGCCAGTCAAAAGCAGGAGAATAACGTTAATGACACGCCTTCAGGAATAATTATCACAGGTTCATAAATAACTTTCATCAAACTAGGATTTCAGTTAAATTAGGGTTAATTACTCAAAGAGTTACGGGAAAGTTTGACATGAGCTGATAAAGCAAACGGAGGTAGAGTCTGGTTATTGAGCTAGCGACGAGTTTCCTGAAACAGATTTAAACATTTATGAAGTAAAGGAGCGCCGCGGCGTTTGTGTGCTGCGCCTGGAGGTGAGCCGAGCTCCCTCCAGGTCTTAATCACGCTAAGGTTTTATTTGTATTTAGTGGTTCTGTTTGAACGGGTTAGAAGTTGTGCTTAAATGTTTTTATGTAATGTCCTGCACTCTGGGCCGCCTTGACTGATGGTTTAAAGGTGCTTCATTAATAAAACATGAGTTAAGCTCAAGATAATTAAATGTGGTTTAGTTAGAAAAAAGTTCTTTATTAAAATGCTGAATCAAAACCTGCGAGCAGAGCCAGACTTCAACGTCTAGAACTGGTCTGGAGACCTTAGGATGTCCTGACCTGACCCGGACACCCTGCAAGATAAAGATTACAGAATAGAAAAGAACTTTATTGTCCTTTTATCTGAGGGTGCCCACACTGATGCATCCAGCAGAGACTGTTAGATGTGTTTAGTTTAGACTCTCAGCTTTTTATTTAAATAACAGCCTGTGAGTCTAAAAGGTGCAGGGATGTAAAAATGCATCGTGTTATTGATGAATCCAACTAATTCAGACTAGAAAGCTACAGTCTGCCTTCTACTCGACACCCGTCTGCAGCAGCAGGTTCTGTCATCAACGGTCGTCTCTGGAGTTTTCCACAAAATAAACACAACAGACATGAATTCTGAGTGCAGGTGTCTCTGAATTATTAAATAAAATCAACAAATTCCAGAAACAAAAGAAGAAAATAAACGGAAATGGAAACAAAAACAGCTCCAGGGTCAGTTCTGGAGTTTGGGAGAATGAAGATGTTGATCTTGGACCTTTAGCTGTGAGGTGGATTAAAGCCAAATGAATCAATCAGGAGTAAATATCTTCCTGGCCAGCCTTAACCCTGCCTCTTTAACACACACACACACACACACACACACACACACACACACACACACACACACACACGGATTAATGAACACAGATAAACCCTGGAGTTCAGATTGATTCATGAGACGAGAGTCAAGTTCAAACCGAGGACAGCTGGAACCGCTCAATGTCTCTCAGATAAAATCAGCACCAGATCAGGAGTCGGTTCTGGTTCTGGAAGCTCGTGGATGTGGTTCTGCAGGTGTTCCCATGTGAAGCGTCACGTATTGGGTAAACTCCTCCTTCCACCTCTGTGCAAACGGACCGTGTGAGCTCTCAGGAGAAGCTCGTCCTTCTCTCTTCACACATGAACGTGTTTGTGTGCAGAAGCACACAGCTGGACGGACATCGTGTTGTCCTCACATCAGCAGACAGAGAGAACGGTGACAACTCTCTGATGCAAAAGCAACCAGGTGTGGAAATACCTAATACAGCGTTCAGTGGAAGCGCTGGGAGAGTTTAGAGGGCTAGATGTGCTCCTGTTAGCTCAGGTGTTGGTTTCCAGAACCTGAGCTGGAGATCCGTTTGTAGCATCTTTGGTTTTGAGGGCGTCAGACCGCTGAGGCCAAAGTTTCCTGCTTCTGTGCTTTAGGATGAGACGTTTCTATGGTAACTGAAGTAGAACCACATGGATCTGATGAGTTTCAAAAGCTTATTGATAAATGAGAGTTCATGTCAGCAGTGGTGGTTTCTGGGTTTTTGTTGCTGCTGCAGTTTCTTACATTTCTTTATCGTTCATGTTGAACATGGATGCTGCGTCTGCCATGTCCTCAGAATGATTATTAACCAGCTTGTGCTGGTGTAGCGCTGGACTCTGAGCAGGCAGAAATCATCTAACATGAGTTATTAAAGCGCCTCAAACACATCAGAACCAACCAGAGATGAGTGAACAGCAGCTGGATATGCTGTGGAGGCTGATTGCTAAATGTGAACCAGGTGAGATAATCACAGATGTAACACAGGTGAGGAGCTGAGGCCAACCAACAGAAGACTAGGCTAACAAAACAAACTAAAAACGTGAGATTTGGTCCAGATCCTGATGGGTCCAGTCATTTCCACCCGTCTCAGGACCGCTGTTCGTAAATCTCCACCAGCACGCTCTGTCTCTCCGTGTGATGAATTGAATTTCATTTCCTCTCACTTCCTGTCTCATAATGAAGCTAATTGTGTGAGAGAGCTGGAAACTGGAATTAAAGCCCGACGTAAATGTCTCTGGGATGGAAGCCCGTCCTGCAGGGGGCTTCTGGCCTTTTGCGATGGATCGTTTTCAGCTTCATTACAACCAGCTGAGGCCAGACAAACAGGAAGCGTCGGTACGGAGGAGTCCTCTTCCGCAGAAATTAAACAAATAAAATAATGAACATAGAAGTAAGGTGTGGAGAATTGCATCTGACTGCTGCCGTATTGAGTCAAACGGAAGGAAACGCGCTAAAGGCGGCCGTTGAATTAAAACGCTTATTCAGAGTGATCTAAGAGCCCTTGACAGTGTGTAATTGCAATCAGTTAAATTGCTTAATTCAAGCAGAGAGCCGTGGGGAGCTGCAATTTGGAGGGGGAGGTGGGGGCAAAGGGGGAGGGAGGGGGGAGGGATTTATTTATTTTATCCTAAATACCTCTAACTATGTTTACATCAGCCTGTGTGATTAATTAAATCTGGATGGAATGTTTTTGTCTTCTGTAGCGAGACGATGTGTCAGTGAGCTGATCCGGAGAGAAACCAGGGTGTGTGTGTGTGTGTGTGTGTGCGTGTGTGTGTGTGTGTGTGTGTGGGTCAGGAGAAAAGCATGCTGGGTGAAAACATATGGATCTTTGAGTAGCGCCGTCAGTCCAAAGCTTTCATCGGGGGCTGGCCGCCATGCTGAAAGTCTAAACGGACGGAGACAACTGTTCACGCCTGTGATTGGTCCACGTGCAACTTCCTGTAAATTCAACAACAGCACCAACAAAAAAAAGAAAGAGGGTCGACCATTTCTACGGAACAGATTAGAGAATGTCTCGTCAAAGACAAAATAAACCTTTATTCGCTCTGAAGGAGCTCAAAGATGCTCAGTAAACCTTTTATTCATGGAAGGAAAATGTGGGAAAATGTTTGGAGGTGGTGACTGCATGAAGAGGCGGAGGACGATTAGGGACAGATGTGTCCGTGTTGAAAAGTCTCTTAAAGGCACACTTGGCAGTTTTGCTTGCTTTTAGCAATTTCAACTCAACTCAACTGGAAATGTCTCCGTCCATGCGTGTGCACGACTCCTCACCCCAGCCAACGTATGAGCCAGGCTAAAGGTCGCC
Source organism: Aphyosemion australe (assembly GCA_006937985.1). Classification (NCBI taxonomy): domain Eukaryota; kingdom Metazoa; phylum Chordata; class Actinopteri; order Cyprinodontiformes; family Nothobranchiidae; genus Aphyosemion; species Aphyosemion australe. The sequence goes on along the minus strand of SSNS01000108.1, from coordinate 843,405 downwards.
GCTCCTCCTCATGGACGGGAGCCTCCCAGATATCCAGTAGGTCTCCTGCTCTCCGTCCTCTGGAGGTTTTCCAGGCACTGTGATAGGACCCCGATTCAAATCCAGAACTCACAACAGGGATTATGAATTGTCTCTGGTCTGGGAATACACTAATCTAGGATAGTGCATCACAGACCAGATAATACAGAGACAAAGAAAATACTGTCTCTTGTAAAAATCTGAGAATCATAAAGGATAAAGAACCAACACTCATCATCAAGAAGAATCCGATTCAGGATTATCCTCCTAGAGCCGGGCGTGAGATTTTGGCCCGTTTTGAGCCGGTTTTCCACTCGTGTGACATTCTTTGGCCGAGTTTTGCTCCGTGTGGTATACCTGAGGTAACGAGAAGCGATTAACACCTCACGACCAGCTCCCGATCACAAAAAATGAAACATGTTTGATATTCTGCTCATCTCTTAAGAGGGTCTTGAAGCAGCGCCGCCACCCAAAAGCACCAGAACCGCAGCGTCTGCACCAACACGGCTGCTCAGCCATTTCCGTGTCCAAACGCGTCGTCTCTTTTATTTCAACACTTTTCCTCACACAAGTAAGCAAGTTAGCTGTGATTATGTCACATAAAAACCTCGGTTCACTTCCTTTCATTCTTCTACGCCCCCCCTTGTGTCCTCCTACAACTACGGCAAGCCTCAAGGACAACAGACACCAGTAACAGCTGCTCGTTTGAGATGGAGCGGACTGTACGCCCGGCTTAAATCAGCAGAAACTGTTTCCTGAAACACAATTTTTTTATTTTCCCAGAATCAGTAACTTATCAGCCCAAAAAAGTTCTAAATGCAAATCAAACATCTGATTCATTACCACCATGTTGACCTCAAATTCAGCTGCATCTCACAAAAAGAAATAAAGCAACAGAGATCAGGGATTCAAATAGACGAAATGAAACACGATGCTGGGATCAGAGCTCTGGGAGAAACCCGGAGAAGAAGGAGGACAAACGGAGCTTTGGAGCGAATCCTTCCAGCGCTTTCAGAGGCCTCTGATTGAAATCATACATTTGGAGTGTTGGTAATGCCGCCTTAAGTGCTGCTGCAGAAGTCGAGTGAATTAATCGCCTCCGTGACTCAATCTCAACCAATTACATTATCCATTGATTTATGAAACAACAGGGCTGAACCTCCAGAACCTTTGGACCGAGCCGCTGAAGAAATCCCACTTCCTGTGCTTTTCTGAGGAAAGGAGGAAGGAAGCATTGAGTCTTTTAACTGAAACAACAATCTGGGTTCGTTTTCTGCAGCAGAATAAATTAATTCTGTCTGAATCAGATTCATTTTGAATAAAATAAACTTATTTTTGTTTTTCTTTTCTGTTCCAGCAGCTTTAATCCCACTGGGAGGAAAACACCTTCACACATCAGCACTGTGCTGTGACGGGCGTTGTGGGGGATTGGACTGTCGGTATCAGCGTGTCGGCGGCTGAGACGACCAAATGGAAACCCTGAAGCTAATTAAAGGCCGACTCGTCTCCAACTGCTCCTGACAGGCAGGAGGCCGGCGCACTTCCAGGAGGCTCCGGCAGCGGCGAGGCAGGGATCGGGGGTGTCATCGCTACTTAGACTGTGTGCTATAAGGACAGACAACACCCCCACCCCCGCCGCTCCTCAGGAATCAATGGGTGCAGGTGTGAAGGCCGACGTGATTGCTGATGGCTTGAATCCGGAGAGTCGGACATAAAACCCGCTCTCCAGAACGTCCTTTTCAACCATTAGTGTTTTTGAATGGCGGCACCACAAACAGCCGGCGTTAATGGCCGCATGCAGCCGTCAACACAAAGCCCGGAGCGACGGTAATGACCGGGCTTGGTGCAACACAAAGTCGCTCGCTGATGGAAACACCATAATAGCTGTGAGAGGAGTAAATGAGGAGCATTCTCATGGAATCATGAGGAAAACAGCAACCAGGCTTTTACTTGTTGACACTTTTTTCCTTTGATCCTTGCAGACGTTCCCGCTCCGACACGAGTCTGTTACCGTCACCAGGCCTATCAAAGGAAAACAAAATGTGTTCACTCTGTCGCTGGCCGAGCGAAACCCTAAAGGGCGCCCGCTTCCCCGACGGCAGGAGTCTCCTCCCACAGGACGGCATTCCCTGACTCACCTCAGAAAAAGGTGGACAAACAACCCGTTTGACCTGCAGGTTCTCCTGGTCGCAGTCCGATTCAGCTTCTGGACAAACGAGTCCAAACAGAGAATCCACCTGACCTGGTGTCGAGTCCAGGTCCCTGAGGGCCACGATCCTTCAGATGCTTTCATCACTCCTGATGTAGATCAGCGGGTCGTTAGCAGGGTCTGCAGACATGGAGGACATATTAGAGACGCAGTTCCACCAATCAGGAGCATTTTTTAGGAAAACAACTTAAAACCAGCAGGACATCAAAGACCAGGACTGGACACCTTAATGACTGGTCACAGTGAGGTCCACCTAAGTCCAGCATGGTTCAGGGTAATTGGTGCCGTTTGTGACCAGAAAACATCTAAAAACATCTTAAACATGCAGCTTATGGACTGAATTTCTCATTTTCAGTGATGATCCACACCTACAGGACATCCAGTAATATTCCTCAACATTTTTCCAGAGTCGACGATCCAGAAGAAACATTTTAAATCTATAGCGACTTTGTTTTTGGACCTCCAGGCTCCCATAGAAGTTCTTCTAGCTCTTTTACAGGAGCGCTGTCTGCCCACGTTTATTTATTGTTTCTTTGCACGTGAGTCCTATTTATTCTATGGTTATTCTAACATTTTTGTGTCATTATTGATAATATAACCCCAGATCATAGCCCCGCCCCCACAGGCTTGTGCAGTAGGCACTAGGCATGATGGGTGCATCACTTCATCTGCCTCTCTTCTTACCCTGATGCACCCATCACTCTGGAACAGGGTCCATCTGGACTCATCACACCAGTTGTTAATAATCGTTGGACAGTTCTGAACCCAGTTTTAGTCGTTTCTGCATCTCCTTAGATGTTTTCTCTGCTTGATGCATGCCAGTGATGTGACCCTTCTCACACAGACTAACATCTGTTCCACCACCACCAGATGTGTCTTTCCACATGGTTGTTGAAGACATGAGAAGCAGCTCACTGCACCAGTTGGGTTAAATAACTTGTTGCAGAAATTATCCAATAGGAGGCTCCGACCTGTTGGCTTAGTTACATCCAGGTGGAGACGTTTTTTGGCTGGGCGGTGTAAAAGAGAAAACTTTGGAAAACACGGATCATCTGATAGTCGTGCGCCCTGTGGAGTGAAGCTTCCTGGGACGTCACTTGATGCTTTTATTTTGACAAGCCGCTCTCTGATGTTCCTGATGTGCTTCTGGCTTCATCCCGTGTACGAGTGAACATGAAGCATGACAGATAAAAGCGAACGTTCGACTTGGCAGAAAAAATGATGAAAAATGAGAACAGCCCCTCTGAGATGTTGGTGTTGCTCTGCAGCTGCACGGTGACAAAAGTCCTCGAGCTTCTGGGAACGGTCGGATACACGAGTCATTCCAGGACAAATGAGCACTTGTACATGGACGCCGACTTACGACAAGGTCAAGTGTTGGAGCACAATGGATCCATTACGGAGGCGGCCGGCGGAGATCCGGGTGTCTGGACACAACGCCTGTTAGGTGATTAAGGGGAGTGAAGGTGGAGCTGAACGTGGAGGTGGTGCAGTTAAAGGTTTCCCGAGCTTTCTTCAGACTCTCAGATGAATCAATCCCTGGCCATCCAATTTAGTCTGTGGGGGGAGAGCGCATCGATCCGGGCTGAAGGTTTCCACGGATCGCCATCCTTTCAAAATAAAAGGACACAAAGAAAAGTAACTGATCCGAGGACACCAGCGTAGGATCAGCTTCGTGACAACACATCAAACTTTATTTTCCTGAGGGAGAACGGCACCGGTTGTTAGGAAAGGTCGGACTGAGGCTGAAGGTGAGAGGAAGTTTAGGTTCAATAAAAACGTGTTCAGATCCACTCCAGACGAGCGTCTCAGACTCTTACAGCCACTTCCTCCCATCCGAGGTGGGGGTGCAGAGATCCAGGAGGGAAACCCAGATCTCCCTTTCCTCATAAACACTCTCCATCTCTTCCAGGAGGTTCTGGGCCAGAGAGAAATTATAATCCATCCAGACAGTTTTGGGTCAGCCCCAGGACCTCCTCCCAGGGCCTGGAACCTCCAGAAGGAGGCGACTATGTCTGAATCATCTCAGCTGACTCCTGCTGAGGAGGATAGTTACACAGGTGTGGCTCACGGTACCAGCAGAACTCTGGAACACGGATCACATGACCGACACGATGAGGAAAACCACCGACAGGTTTAATGAGGCCCGTGTGAACTTGTTGATAAGACCTGTTCTACGGTCGCTGAGAGCTGATGAATGTGTTTTTAATTAGCTTCACGGCTGCAGATCAGCTGTTGATGCTGCGGAGCGTCAACATCAGGAATAATCCCCGACATGAAAGACTAAAGAAGACGACATTTCCACCCGGGGTGTTTGACTTGGGTCAGTCGACGTGGCAGAAAGACCTCCCTGAGCTCCACGCTGGTGTTTTCTCACGTTTGATCCAACCTCCTTCCTTTATTTAATCCTCTTCCTCGCCTCCTCCTCAGGATCGCAGCCTGTCAGAGAACCGGCCCGCCATGCTTTGGTGGGTTTTCTCCACACATGCTGCTGTGCATCATGGGTAAACATGTCCACCTCGGTCTCGTTCCAGAAGTCTTGTGTTTTAGCCCTTCCAAACGAGCCGTAGCCGGTCATGACCTTTAACCTTTGACCTGCTAACTGAGGGCTGCAGAAACAGCTGAAGCTCTCAGGTTTAGTAACATTGACCTCTGACCTTAGGATGAACCTGCTAGGACGTCCAGAAGACTTGTGACCATTCTGTCTGACTTCCTGTAAGATGATGAACTGATGTAAGGGAATGACCTTTGACCCTTTGCTGGTTGATGGACAGCAACCCCTGCATCTCTAATGACTTTTCTGATGTCCCGCCTCATTGTGTTAACACACGCCCGTATGCTCCGGAGCAGAACAGCTGATAACAAACATTTTAAACTAAGTGGAAACAACAGGATGGATTTAGTTTTTAACGGTTTTCCCGTTTGTGTCCTGAGGAATCTCTCACCAGCTGTTTTCACGCATCATCAAACGTTTCCGTCACTCAGCGGGTAAAAATGATCGATTTGTCTTGTTTGAGTCTTTAGACGGAGCGTCAGACACATCACAGAGGACACGAGGGTGTTCCTTATCCCAGCAGCTTAGTGTCCTTGAGTTTTCCTGCCTCCCGGAATCTTTGCCACAATCTGTTAACAAGATTAGCTTCATTTATCTTTTTGAGTACAGACGGATTGCTCTGCGTGGCTTTGCCGCTCACAACAATCCACAACCTTCCCCCCCAAAACAAACTTGCATGAAAACATTTCCAAACCAATTAGGGCCCTAATTAATGAAACCCAGCACCTGTAGCGCCACGGCAATCACCAGAGAGGGGACAGTGAAAAATGTGGCAATCAAATTAATCAAGCAAAAGGCACAGACCAATTACTCACAAAACATCCAGCGTGTGGCGCCGCGCTCGGAGAACAGGTGATAGTTATCATTAAATTAGAGGCTGCTCCATCATGTGGGATTCTGCTGAACTGTGGACCCGACACGGCCTTTTCCTGCAGGCTCCGCGGGAGACGAGCCAGCCCATATGCTCCGTTGTTTAGGAGAGGAGTTGGGATAATGATTAATGAAAACGAGAGTGACTCTGCAGCTACAACATCTGGTCCTGCATCGTGTCCTTGTGCACGTGGAGCCGCTCCTTCAGCAGAAACAAACCCCACAAAGTTCAAGCAGCAGCTTTTTCATTGATTCTGCTGATGAAACAGAAGCTAATCAAAGTTATTTTACCTCTGATAAAGAAATCCTGCCGAGTTAATAAACAGGAAAACTTTGAGTTTATCCGCTGCACTGAACCAGGAAAGTTTGAGTTTAGGAAACGACTCTGGAGTCAGAAGTTCAACAGGTTTTAGCTGCATTAAGCTTTTATTGTGAAAGAGACCAGATCTGATTACCAAAGATCTGTGCAACCCAACACTGAAACGTTTTAAAAGGAAATAAATTATAATAAATATGTAAACAGTTAAAACGGTTTAGAGATGTGAAAGCAGAATTTTTTAAGCTTTTTAAAATAAAGAAAAACGTTTTTAAAAAGAGCACGAAGGAAAGTTTAACGATTTTGAAGATAAAAATGGTTAAAATGTTTAGAAAAGAAAAAGGAGGGAAAGTTTTGTGGGTTTAACAGCTAGAAGGTTTTTAAAAAGTTGTAAAAACTTTTTAAAAATAAAGAAAAGGTTTGAGAACAAATGGTAATATCAAAGTAAATTAACACGTTTTAAAAAGTTTAAAAGGTTAAAGACAGATTTTCATCCTAAAGCCGGGCGTAAAAAAAGTAGATATGACGCAACGCGTTGGTCTGAGTACGGGAGGACGAGGACGGCATTTGGGACAGAAGCGTATACTCTGTTGCTTCATGGCAAGCGCTGCTTGTTGCTACGGTTAAAACATCAATCTGACATAAAAATAAAAGTCTGGTTTGTTCCGTAAATAACAAAATAACAACGGAAACATATTACTTGTATTATGTTTGATCCACTTTTGATCAAAATCGATAAATTACCAGCATTTCCCGCTGTTAAATGAAGAAAAAATGTTTATTTTTCATCAAAACAAAGCAACGCTGCTTTTATTTTGATAGTGGGTTAGCTATTTGGTTTGTTTTCGCTTCCACTTCCTTCATTTACGCTACTGCTTCTGTGTTTGCGCATGCGCCGTTCGCGGTTCTGATACTTTTTGGGTCACAGACGCTCGCAGCGCCGCTTCAACAGTGCGATACCCTCACGAGGGACGAGCAAAATATCAAACACGCCAAAAATCCGTGCGAGCTTACGATTGCTGATCGGCAGCTGGTCATGTGGTGTTAATCGCCTCTCGTAACCCCCTGTATACTACACGACGCTCAGCGCAAAACTCGCCCCGAGCTTGTAGATTCTCGCACGAGGTGAAAATCGGCTCAAAAAAGTGAAAAAGTTGCGCAGTGTACGCCCGGCTTAACCCTAACCCTAACTCCAGCAGGAGTCGACACCTGAATGATGTCAGACGAGCTGAGTTTATATTCATGTTTGTAAAAAATAACATAACTCATCATAAACATGAGAGATTAAACTCAAAGGTTAATAAAATAACTCCACATGAACCGATTGGACTTGAGGAGACACGTTGGTCCTGAGTGAACGCTGACTAGCCGTTAGCTCATCAGTCCAGAAGCATCTATTTCTCTGAAGAGAGGCTGTTCAGGACAACAGGATTTTTGACTTTTACACAGAAACATAAAACCAGCCCAGAAACCTCCTGTCATCAGAGCGAGGCGCAGAAACCTCTCGTTAGGGTTTCCTCAGGGCTAGCGTTTCCCGGCTGCTGCTCCTGATCCCATCTTTAGGAATTCTACGTGTCGTTGCAAAGAGACGAATTGCTTTCTGTGGCCTGAATTTGATTAAAGCCTCTCCTGCAGTGGTTAATAAATGGCGAAGAGCCGCTGGAGCATGGAGTGAAAACAAAGGCTGGACTGAGATCACGGGAGTGTGAACGCTGCCGTGCATTTCAATGGTGCGAGTGAGGCGGCGGCAGCAGGGCAGAATCAATGTGAGCGGTTCTGTTGGTGGCAGAGATTAGTCTGGACGTGCGTTACGGGTCGAGCGGGGGAAAGCGGCTCTGATGGACTGTGTGTAATAAACCATGATGTCCTCCTGCTAATTCACACTCTGCAGCTCTGAGTCACCAAAGCAGCGCTGATGGATAAAACGCTGACCAGCAGCCTCTCCGGACCGGCTTTGATCAGAACCACAAGGTTTTTTCTCTTCATAGAAACAAGAAAAATGCTTTTTGCATCAACGTCCTCTCCGGTTAATCCTGAGTAGAATCACAACAGGGAGCCAACGAGAACTCCAGACTCATGTATAATTTAATCCTGTTCAGATGTGATGAGGAGGCGGGATGTTCTTCCAGACGTTAGGAGGCCAGACACATGAGAGCGGGATCTTATGAGGTCCAGTACCAGAGGAAGTCTGAGCTCAGAGCAGATCTGAGAGGCTCCTTGGTCTGACTTAGTGGTTCTGCTGACTCAGCATCTGCATCAGCTAAAAGACGTAGAGGGTTAGGGTTAGGGTGCAGAACCCGGTCTTGGGTCAGTTCAATTTCGATACTCTGCCAGCAAAATGATTCAAAGTTATAGGAAGCATTTGTTGTTAAAATGACAAAGTTGCAGAGTTATAATCAACTGTTCTTAACGTGTGCTGTCGTTGTTTTGCTGTTTACCTAAGGCTCAGTTCAAACAGCGAGATAATTGTGCTGATTTTTGATCTGATCTTCCCCTTCCAACAATCTTAAGGCTCTGCCACAACCACAAAGGCTCTAAAGATAATCTTATCAGATAATCCTACCGTATGTGGTGTGTTAAGAGCGTTCTGGTCTTCTCTGAAGCACGTCGGACTGCTCCGATCAGGGATATTTAGCACGTTGGATTGTCTGGGTCTGATTTCGAAGACAAACGATTGTGCTCCCTGTTGAATGTGATGTGCAGCCAATCAGAAAGCGATGTGATGGAAGCACGCTCCTCCTCCACCATGTTTGTTGAAAGTCATGTTTGATCTCCACAGATTTTGCAGGATTTCCCATCAGACCTGGAATGTTTGCACATCGTTTTGTGTGTGGTGTGAATTTTTGCTATGTTGCTGCACACACCACACACACTGTAGGACCAGCACTGTTATAGTTTTGTTTTTTCATCACCACATTTTTTGGTCTCATGTTTTAAGAATCACCCGATTATTTTAAAATCAACTACTCAGTGTTTCTGTGGTTCTAATGGTAGTTTTTTGTATCCACTACCTTTACATCCTGCATTTTTCGCCTCTTTTATGTTTTTTTTAAAGCTAATCTCATCTTTTCTAGACTTACTGCTGAAATGTCGACATGTGATCTTGGTGTTTCCCACTTCCTCTGGTGCAGAGTTATTTTACACTTCAGCGATGCAGAAGTCAGATTCAAAAGACCTCGCTTCATCAGAAATGTACCGGATTCAGGAGCAAATACAAAGGTAAGCTGGATCAGATGAGAAAAACCAGAGTTTTGCAGCTCAGACTGTGAGAAAATAATGTGAAACGGGCAGGAAAGTCAGATTTGAGCCACTTTTGCCTGCAGTGTGAATAAGTGAGAAAGATGGCTCACAGATACACTCGCAGACTGGATGAGTGGATTGATTACAGGTGTGAAGCTACAGCTCGGGGGAGGGGAGCTGGGAGATCGAAGGGCTGCAGGAACAGGATGGAGATAAAAACAGGCAGCTCAGGAACCTGGAACGCCCATGATCTCCTGCTCTCTCACTGTGGGGTACGCTCACGTTACCGCCACACCCCAGCCTGGATAAACTCTCTGACTGCATCAGGGTGCAGCTGCGCTCTACAAGGTCAAACCCTGACACACGCCATCACAGCGGTCCTAACCTTGGCACAAAGAGGTCAAACCTGCATGCTTCAAATTCCCTGGTGCTAACATTCCTCATCTCTGCTTCACAAACCCACTTGGCTGTCTAAGGGGAAGTGTTCTACCTTTTGTGTTATAGTAGTTCAATGGTTGATACAAACATGTTCATGAAGTATTTCACTTAGAGCTATTTGTGTAGTTTTGACAGTTTCAGGACCTTCCACAATGAGCCGTTTCAGGGCTCTGTCACTTTAAGAAAACAAGCTGCTGCTGGCCACGCCCACCCACCCCCTGACTGGCTGCTATGAGGCGAGGAGCTCAGGTATCCAGGAGGGTCTCAGAGTAGAGGCACTGTTCCTCCAGCTTTGACAGATGATAGGAGGTTCTATGCTAATTTCCCACATTGTGACATCACAAACGGGGACTTTTTTGAAACCACTTGTTTTAAGCAGATAAATCCACACAGCAGCACAAACGGATGCAAAAGGTGAGTTTGTATGATGTCTCCTTTAAAGCCCGCTCCACTACCTCACCGCACCGCAGCCAGAGTCCTGCAGCGCCGCTAGCCCCGCTGATCTCCGACCGCAGCGGAGGAGCAAATCGTTGATCGCTGCAGTCTGAGGCTGCGCTGATCGCCTGTGGAGCTTTCTGAGGGAGACTACAGAAACACCACAGCTCTTTGAGTTGTTTCTGCTTCACTCTGGAGCCGCTGAACCGCGTTTTTCTCTCTAAAAGCGCCCGTAAACCTCTGTTAGCTTCGGCTTAGCATGTAGCTAATGTCCCACTGCTTGAGCTACGACCAAATCCTGATCTGGTGAGACCAGGGACTTGGACGGACTGGAAGGATTTTAGGTTTTCTTCCCGGTGTTGTCTGTCACCGCTGATCGGACCGCGGTGGATCCTGGATAAAACTCACTTTATGTTAGAGTGATTCAGTGCAAAGAACTTCATAAACATGTTTTGTATCGACCAGAAGTCATAAATTAGGAAAAAGAGTCACAACATGCCCTTTCTTTGGTTTCGGCAGAACTGTGTTTTGTGGTTTTTAATTATTTACATTGTAAATTCTGCATAACACATTTTCCAGCCATTAGAATATCGTAGGGAAGATTTTTTGGTTAAATCTCCGTTTGAGTTTGGATCTCCATCAAATTCTGCTGCTTGACGCCGACACCAAAGCGACCAAATTCAGGTACCGAGAGAATTCTCTTTGGTTTGGATTACTTTGTTATCTGAACGGTACAGATGGATTCCACCAAGCAGACAAATAACATTTTTATTTCCAGTTCCTGATGCAGAAGCTTCCTGGCCCAGTTCAGACGCCAGAGACACACCAGTCCATCATGGTGTTTTACTATATTTGGAATTTCCTCTAGTGTTTCTATTTGTGCAGCCGACTCGAGTGTGAACAAACATTAACCATCCTTAAATCAGCAGTCGCCCACTGTCACTGTTATTATGGGACTCAGTTTGATGCCAGAATCTTTTCATTAAAAAACAAAAAACTTGCAGCTTTTCGGGGGTTTCTGGTTCCCTCGGTGCTGAAATATTACACTAATCACAGAGTCGGTGCTCACAAAGCCTGAGGAAATCTGCTCGCTCATTCAGGAGAGTCATTAAATAACGCCATTAAAAATATAATAACTGATGATTCTGGACTGGGGCAGCGGAACAAATCTCTTTAAAAGCTTTCTGATGATTTATAATTACAATAACAAAATCTATATTTCATCAACTGAATACGGAAAGACGAGAAAAATCTAAGTATTTCGTGTAATTAAGAGACATGATGTAGGTTTGGGTGGTCTGGTTCAACATAAACAGAAAACAGCTGTTCCCTTGTTTACATTAAAGGGACAGTCCGTATCTTTGGCTAACATAACCAGCGTGATGTTAGCTAGCAGCTAAAGGTGACAAAGGTTTCAAAACAACACAGCTGTTTAGCAAATACTTCATTAAAACATTTGAATCATTATAAAGTTTACATTTTCTGGTGATTCCAGCAGAAAAATCATGAAGTCCCAGCCACTAGCTAGCGCTACAGCTATTTTCTACCACAAACACAGAAGTTCATGGAAATAACTTGTCAGGTGATGTAAAAGTTTATAAACAACGTTTTAGGATTATAATTTATTCAAACAGTTTGGAACTGGCCCTGTTAAGACTAGCCATTAGCTCATCGAGCTGGTTGAACTAAACTCTCTTTCTCCAAACTGAGGCTGTTCAAAGAGCCATTGTTTGGATGCTTTTTGCATCATTTTTGTTAAGAAGCTCTAGTTTCTGCCTGTTATTCCTCTGTGACCAGCAGAGGCAGAACCAGAGCATGAACTATTCACCCTCCTTCCTTCAGGCGAGTCTCTGAGCAGCCTCAAAGTTCTTCCTGAGGCCCTGCAGCTCATAAACTCAGCCCATAATGAGCCCATTGTCTAGTTTTGACTTATTAATTTTAAATAATCTTTTTCAAAACTTGCACTTTTGAAATGATTTAATGTTTTATGAACTTTTTTCCTGTTCACTGTTTTGCCTTTTATAGTTTCAAACTCATTCTTACTTTTTCATTTTCAGGTTCAGGCTGCAAATCAAAATCTGGAGAAAATAAGTGATTAAATATAATAAACTGCACTATAAAGGGTTAATGTGTCCTCTCCTGCCTGTTTACTGAATCATTTTCGATGCTCCAGCCTCGATGACGCGCTCTCTGCTCTAACATGTTGAATCACAACAACACGCGTCTGAAAGGAAAGGCTTGTTTCTGTCTTCTTGGGACCCGGGTGGACTCGGTGGAGGTCGCCGACTCCAAACAAAAGTTTCAGCTAAACAACATAAAAGCAGAAGAGCTGCAGGGCAGAAAAACACCAAGGACATCAAAATATCCAAGAGCAAAAACACACAAGCAGGATGAGTTGAGACAGAACTCAGGTGGAGGAGATGAAGACTAATCAGGTGAGTGATCAGGAACAGAGGAGGAACACCTGTTTAAAATTAGAATAAATTATATTTGATTGAATGTGGGAATTTAACATGTTGATTAATTAATTAGAAAAAAATTACTTGTTAAAATTTTACCCCTTTGAGCCCGAGCGTCCCCCAAATGGAGGCTGGAAACGTTTAGCATCACAATTGATGCCCTATTTATTAATAAATATCATCAAGCTGCACACAGGATTGCAGAGCCTGGGCTACAAGACCACATAAGGTTTTTTACATGCTCCAAACACAACTCAAACTACAATTAAAGTAGCTCTCCAGAGTTTTTCTTTTACCTGATGGCACCATCTAGTGGCTGACAAGCGTATCACACCAAGAGGCCGTTGCTTAGAATTTTTAAGATGGCGACTGCACGTTTCTTGTTTATGAATGTGCTTCTGTAGCTGACAAACAGAGCTAAAACATGTTGTTTTACAAGATTTATTCTCATGTCATGTTGTGTTTTCATATGTTTATATTTTAAAGACTTTAAAAAAGTTCATCAACTCTGCATCAGCCGAGGTAGGCTACTTCCTTAAATTTCCATGTTTGTCTGGGCCAGGACGTTTTTGCAAAAGAGATTTTAAATCTCAATGAGACTTATTCCTGGTTAAATAAAGGTTAATAAAAATAAAAAAATTGAAGTACGTAAGCGGTAGTCTAACGCTATTGGTTAGTTCTGACTGGCGCTCAGTTTCCTGTTGCATGGAATTTACAGGACAGGGGGCGGGCTTAGCAAAAAAAAAAGACTACATGATAAGACAATCACTTTTACGGATTTCTGAAAAATCATACATAATTCCTGAAAGGGGAAAACTCCTAGTGGCCTAGTGGTATGAGTGTCCGCCCCAGGACTGAGAGATCGGGGTTCGAATCCCGGTCGGGGACCCAATGTCCTCGCTTGATACTCAGCACTAAGGGGTTGGATTGGGGGGTTAAACCACCAAATAGTTCCCGAGCTCACCGCTCCCCACCACCGGGATGGGTCAAATGCGGAGATGTAATTTCACCCGTGTGCGATGATGACTTGGGACTTTAACTGTAAATGAATCATACCAAGTTGCTCTTCATGAAGAGAAAAATCAACTATTTTACCGTTATGTTTACTAGTTGGTAGAAAGCAGGCAGTAACTTTATCCATATGAACTTTATTACAGCGGCGGGACAAGCACACACGCAGCATTCATCATGTAACCCTCAGCAGAACGTCCCCTGAACTCTACACTACACCTCTATTTATATTAGCAGTGCTCTGCTGCCACCTAGTGTTCAGTTCAGGACACATTTACAATGTTGCATGTCTATTTACACTTCATCAATAACACAAATACTATTTACACATCCCAACAAATCCCACAATGGTTACCTTTATAATGAGACCAAAGTAACCAAACAGACCTTGTGGTTACAGAAATACACTCAGTAAAGTGTGGGTAAGTCATCTGTGCCTCCCTGACATTATTTTTGATTAAAAAAATTGGTTACACACAAATTGTCTTGAACGATTAAAATACGATTAATCAAGATTAATTAATTACAAAGCCTATAATTAATTAGATTAATTTTTAATCGAGTCCCACCCTTAATATTTCTATTTATAACCTGATGTTTAATCGTCAGAGCTACGAAACAGAGGCAGGAAGAACACTGAACACAAAACCAGGAGCTCTAATGAGGAAAACAGGAGAAGGTGAAAATCATAAGTTAAAAAGGAAATTCAAGAGTTTTGATGCAGGTTGCTTTTTGTGTCTTTGGACCAGAGATACGACTGAGAGCTGAAGTGTTTTCACTTCATCAGTCAATAAATAGCATTTAATCAGAAAGTCCCTCTGTCGTGGAACTAATGAAACTCTGTCTGAAAACATCTTTCATTAAAAATAAAATAAACTAGGAGCAGCGGCTCCCCGGGTTCTGAAATATTACGCTAATCACGGACGGAGAGAACGTCTCTGCTCCAGGAACATTTTCAGATAAAACCATTAAAATATAATAATTGGCTCTGAGCAAGGGCACTAAGAGCTTTAAACGCTTTCTATTGTCTTACAATACAATTTCCAAATCAATATTTCATTAACTGGATAAAGGTGCAACGTTCCTGGTTAATAAAGTTTGGCTCAGCAGAGTTAATGTTGAGTTCATTTCAGGCAGGAGCAACTCCTGAGTCGTGTTTTAGTAAACTCATCGCATCGATTAGAACGAGCTGCTTTGGGTTTATGAGCTTCTGGACTCCTGGATCAAAGTAACAACCCTGACTTTCTTTAACTTTGATTTGCAGATTTTATTGTGTTTATTTTCTTTATTTAAAATGTTTTAGGATATTCTTTTTCTGGCAGAGAGAACGGTCGGTTTTACTCGATGACAGGAAGGATGTGAGATACTTCTCCTGTTGAACAGTTGACTTTATTATGATTTATTGTGTTTTTCTAGAGACAAAGTTATCTGGTCCCTACAAACATATTTTGTTAAAACCTTGTAAATTCACTGAAAAACATGTTTTAATGATTATGTCTGATTCTAACGGGTCACTCTGAGTGTTTCCTGCAGGCTGAACATGAAAATAGTCTCCTCCACCTATCTCCTGCATCAGCTTCTGATAGAAAATAGACTCTAGGTGAAACTCTAGGATTAGAAAATCCTGACAGATCTACGTCACACTGTCACTTAACATTCATGGACTCACCCATCTTGACTCACGACGGGGAAGGCTGTTGTTGGTTTAGCGTCCAGGAAACAGCAGAGAACGTCTGGGCTAGTAGAAGCTAACCGTTAGCATTAGCAACTCCACCATCCTGCCATGTTCAGCTTTCCTCTCCTCTGGCTCACCTCTAGTTCCTGAAACAGGAGTGCCAGAGCTTTTTTTCCCACAAAGTTCAACTCACAAGGCATTCATTTATACTAGAGATGTGTTGGGAAAATAAGTGAACTTGGTCTTTAACAATTTGTAAAACATTTCTTCCTCATCAAGATTTAGCTCGTTTCAGCCTCCAGCAGCTGATGGAGAACAATCTCATCAATGGACAGACAGACAGACAGACAGACAGACAGACAGACAGACAGTTTCCTCTGATCTTTCTGACAGCAAAGACCTCGTTTCTGCAGACAAAGCCATCAGATCCATCTCACCTAACATTCAAGAAAATATTGAACTAAATCCAAATTTAGCATAAAATGATGTTCATGTGAAATATAATCAGGAATATTATTAAAAATCACTTTCATTTGAGAGTTTAAGCAGATGTTGATGCTTCATGGTGACTATCCTCCTCTCTGAGCCTTCATCCGACCAAACACAAAGACGTGAGTTAACAGGAGGTGGTTCCTTTGTGTTCCTGGTGAAGGTGAAGTGGAACATCTGCTTCCAGACTCTTTGCTTTGCAAAGCGCCTTCCCTCCTCTCCACAATGCCCTTTACTTTGCTTCAGCTTAAGGTGGATTTGTGCTGAGAGGTTTAAGCATCGCTGCAGATGCAGCCATTCTGAGACGTGTGTCTGTGCATTCGATTAACTACTGTACAGCCGTGATGAAACACGGGGATACCGACGCAGAATGTCAGAATCACTGAGTGAATTTTCCTGTTACAGTCTCTGGAAGCGCCTCAGCCTGCTGAACTCCAGCTCGGAGCCGGAGCATGCGTGACAAATGGAAATATTGGAATTTCATCTGGAGGAGCTGAAAGCCAGGTAGAGCTCAGCCCCAGCAGCGTGGCGTTGGGTTTGTCTCTGGTTTCATGCAGGATGTGATCCTTCAGGGAGGCGAAGGGCAGCATCTCCTGATTCAGGTGTGATGCAACAGTGACACCCACTGCAGGAAAACACATCTACACCACATTCATCCAGATGTTTTCTCATTTAAATATTAAACTATTAAACGCCTTCAGCCAATGAGAATTCAGACACGTAAAAAGATTTTCCATGAAAAGTGGATAAACTTCCTGCACAAAGCCTCCGACCATCTGGCTCCAGCGCCTAAACGATGTTATTCCAGCGGATTTTTGCTGCAGCAGCAACCTCGGGTCCCAGAAGTCAGTCAGTAATCACTTCATCTCAGATGTTTCTTCATCAGGTGACATCAGATGTGTTTGTTTCCTTCTGCTGCTCAGATGTTCCACAGAGCCACATCAGGGGCCCAGACTCACTATCTGATAATGTGTCACTGTTTGATTCTCATTTTGTGACCCTGCAGGTCATTTTCTCACACAGTTGGCAAATTATGTGGGAATAACGGGAAGATTTTCATCTATGAACTGCATTTGACATAGAAATAAACACTCAGCATGCAGCCGGCTTGTGTCAGAGAACACAGACAAAAGATTTAGTGCCCACCATCCTGAGTCCTGTCAAGGTATAAATGTGCAGATCGTCTGATTCTTCAACATTTTGTTTAGGTGCAAAACTTCTGGGTTTTTTTTTTTTTGTGCATTTGAATAATTCATCAATTTTCTCTCACTAAAAACAAAATAATAGACAGAGAGACAGAAATGTATGTCCTGACATAAAACAACAGATTTTTGTTTCACCTCCAGGGGTGGAGCCAAAAGGTGAGTAGACGGGGTCTCAGGTCACCTCTGACTAAAACACTAACGCACAGATGAAGAAGATCTTCAGAAAGACTCGTGTCACGGAGCAGATGGTGCTCTCAGGTTAAAGCAACACTAAAAATGTTTTCCACTCCTCCACCCTACTGGTTGAAAGTGGAATTACAACTGTCGTAAACAACCCTGCAGCAGCCTGCTGTAGCTAGCGCTAACAACGAGCTAACGCTAACATGAGCTAACTGATACTAAAATAAACCACGAAGTAAAAATGATCCACACTGTGGGACAAAAATATTATTTCTTACAAGTCCAGTAGCAACAAAGCCAGGTCACCATCAGTCTGTGATTTTGTAGCCTCCTTTAGCTCCCTCAAGCTAGCGTAGGCCACGTCGATGTTTTAGCTCTCTGCTTCACCTCCAAAGACATTACTCTGTTACTTTTACTTCCAGGCTCCGCCATGATGCCAACAGAAAAGCAAACTTCTTCTTTTTTTTCTTCTTGTGCTTTTTATTGACGAGCAACAAACTGAAAATGCTGTGAGCCTATCAGCACATAAACCTGCCATAAAGCAGGTAGAGAGCTCCCTCTAGTGTTCTTACCCAAACCAAAAAAGTGTTAAGTTCTGCTTCTGGTCAGCAGAGGGCAGCAGAGTGCTGTCCCATGAGAGGAGGCTCAAGATTCTGCTTCAAGAATCACTGAAACCAGTTTGAAATTGATAGTGTTAAAAACTCTTTAGTGTTGCTTTGAAATCAATGAATCAAACTTTATGTGATCTGCCTGTAATTTTACTTTTTATTTCATTTTATTTTAATTTAGAAAATTTAGGAAATTTTATTTTAATTTAGGAAATCATTATAATATAAATAAATAAATAAATTTTTTAAAAAAGTTTTCACCCTGAAAGGGATGGGTTGGGGAGAGAATCTAAATCTAAACATCTCAGAGTCTTGTTGGTGAGAGAAGACGGAGCTGGACAGGGATGCTCCTGATTCATTAGATCAACCTTCACTCCTGCTCATCAGCTTTAGGTCATGGCTGAGAGAGTAAGAAGATGAATACAAGCAGCAGAAATGAGTTTCCTCTGGCTGGATTCAGCCTAAAGGTGAGGAGTTCAGGAGGGGTTAACTCTCTAGGCCGGCCTGGGAACACCTTGAGATCCCACTGGGGGAGCTGGTGACTGTGACCAGGACAGTAGAGGTCAGTCTGCTGGGATGGAATTTCTTATAAAGCTTTTGTTGAACCCTTTAAACTGTTCAGTTTAACAACAACACGACTTCCCAACTAAACTGTCTTATCGCCGAGCTCCAGAACAAAAAGCTGTGTGCTGGTTTTAAAGACAGATGCCACAGCGATAAATGCTGGAAAGCAGCGAGGGTATCCTGACTGGAGGCGGCCCAGAGAGCCAACATGGCGCAGCGTGTCTGGATTTGTTTCTCAAGGGCGAAGCGTCCAACGCCGGCCAGCAGGCAGGAGGCAGCTCGGTGCTGTTTGTGCTGCAGATTTCATCTGGGATTTCACAGCTTTCTGCTGCTGTCGTTCCCTTCACGCCAGCACCACAGAGACGGAAGAAAAAACACATAAAATGGAAAAGTTAAAAGGAAATGAATAACACCCCGAGGCGCCGGCTGCACAACTGGCTCCTGATTTCTATTTGTTTCTCAATCGAGTCTCTGCTGAGCCGCCCGGCGCAGTGACCG
Source organism: Aphyosemion australe (assembly GCA_006937985.1). Lineage (NCBI taxonomy): Eukaryota > Metazoa > Chordata > Actinopteri > Cyprinodontiformes > Nothobranchiidae > Aphyosemion > Aphyosemion australe. Next base: position 824,636 of record SSNS01000108.1, on the reverse strand, counting down.
ACAACCGGCATTAAAAACAAATGAAAGGAAGCGTCAGGCTGTGTGTGTGTGTGTTTATCTGGAACTTTCTCTTCTGCATGCTGAATGGTAAATTCCTAAAGAATCCAGATAATTCCCGGCGCTCGTAGCACATTTTCTTGTCTCGTTGCAGGACGAGTTCATGCACGGGAAGATCCGATCCATAATTTAGTTGCTGTAACCACTGAACTCCACCAAGGCCTCGCCGTGGAGGGATGTTGGGCCACGGAGCTGGATGGGAGCACGGTTTCTCATTTTTGATCATTTATTCATGTGAATTCTGAAAATAAATCTTTTAAGCAGCCAACTCTTTTGACTCGAGACACTTGATTCCAGGGATCGTGTGGTAACACTTCCTGTTCTGATGCCTGGAATCTGGAGTGTTAGCCAGGCTGTAACACCATCAGTCTGACTCCTTTGTGATGGACTTTTATGCATGTTAAACATCAGGTGGTTGGCAGAAGAAGGCAGGTAGTCCAGAAAGCCTTTGATAACGGGTAAAGGGTAGGGCTACTGCCCCCGTGACCCGACCCTGGATAAGTGAATGGATGATGGATGGATGGATGGATGGATGGATGGATGGATGGATGGATGGATGGATGGATGGATGGATGGATGGATGAATGGATGGTAGGGTAGATGCTGTTCTAACAAGCTACATTTTGAATAAGCACAATTCAAAGGCTCCACCCTTAAGCCACGCCTCCAGATTACATATAAACACAACGGATTCTGTCAAACAACCACAAAAACATCAAGTTAGCTTACCTTTGTAACTCAGGGTTATGGTAACGTAACTCACCTAACAGCCCTGGAGCCTCCAGGTTTCTGCCGGTCAGGAGTTCTCTGAACTCCGTCCCCACTGAAGGTTTAAGAGAGACTAGATCAGAGATCCAGCAGAAGCCCCCTCCTCTACGTCCGCACAGGCTACATAACTATCTAAAAAATGTAGCATGCTAGCTAATATAGCTAGCCCGGCTCTGGCTTCACTTCCTGTTCAGCTGCTCTGAGCCGGGAACATGTGATAAAGAGGGTTATGTGCACAGACATACATACGTAGACGCCTCGTGGACTGGTGCTGCCTATTGGAGCTGCCGTAGTGGCCGGCTGCCATCTTAGATGGGTCTCCATATGCCCCCAGTGCATTCATTTCTACTGAGGAAAGTGCTTACCCAGCTAAAAAACACATTTTATCTACCTTTTTCACAAAATCAGACACATGGTATGGCACAATAATTAAAATATAAACATAATTAAACAAAATAAATTAAAATATAAAATCCCATCAGGTAGGCTAGAGAAGTCAATAGTAATCCATCGTGATCTGTTTTCAATAATACGCCGGTTGTTGCAACTGTAGGCTGCACAAAAACAGCCATAGTTGCTCACTCTGCATTGACTTTTGAGAATGAGGAGACCCATCCAATATGGCGGCAACACTGTAACGCTCTCCAGCGCCCAGTGGGGCGTCTACGTTTTCATGTCTATGGTTATGTGCAGCTGGGGGGGTCACAGAGCAGTTTGATAGATGGATCCGGATCCCATCATTAAGAACGGGACGTTCACATTGATTGGATCAGGTTTTTTTCAGGATTTCATAAGTGATTAAATTTATCCGTCTTTTGGACAAAACAAAGAAAATTTCAGGATCACGTCTTTCTCCATCTTTACGTGGGATAAAATTTACTATTGAGTTAAAAAATGAAGTTCTGGGTTCAGCCTGATCTGATTCCTGTGGAATATTTATTTTTTCTCCCTTTTCGTCTGGGATGATTTCTCCATCCTCACTCCTTATCTCGGTGTGAGTGATTTTCTGACAGCTCTTTGATTTTTATCTTCCGTCCAGCCTCCATCTCCTCACTTAGGGACTCGACTCACTGAAGCCCGGCCCAGATTTCTTGGTGCTACTTGTCCGTTTCTCATGATTGCATGAGCCGAATCCTCAGTCATCAGGATACAAATGGAGACGGTTGGTTAGGACACAATATGAGACCTAATTTGATTCCATGCAACGATAAAAATAAGAAGCTGAAACATTTGAATCTTCAGTTTGCTGCAGCAAAAAATAAATGGAAGGTTTTTGAACCAGCTGTTAAAATCTGACCCATTTTAGTCCTTTCAGCACACCAGAAACCTTATTTATGACGTCCTTCTGAATTTAATCAGCTGACAAACGCAAAAGGAAGCAAAACCTTCAACCTCTTAGATTGGATTAGATTATCAGCACATCCAACTACTTCTGTCCTTAAAGCGTCCAGACGGAGCATCAGGATCAGCACCTTCATCACAACCGGTCATATCCAGTCCTGTACATGTCTGCTGCCCCCTGGTGGAGGATCTGCAGGTGGAAAGGGCTACGTTCTGTTTTTATTACAGTTATGTTGTTATAGAATTACGTAATAAAATAAAGCACCTCATTATTTGTTTTAATCGTTCATTAGGATAAATCAGCTCGTCGTTATTCCTGTTAATGTTTTATTATGTTTTTTTTTAAACAAAGAGATCTGATTTGTTTTTCTCGGCTGTTTCCACACAAACGCCCCTCTGATGTGGTAAAGTCGACGCCGTCTCGCTGAAACTCAAACACTCACTACTGTTGGGACTCCTGCAGCACATTTAGCTGAACTAAACTGCAGATAACCGACATCAGTGGGTGTTTCTGCATGTTTGTGTTTGTTCTCAGAGAGAAACACGAGGCAGCTGGGTCGTAAAGTTGAGCCAAATGAAGGGAGGAGGAAGATGAAGCTGCCTGCTCTTTTCAGAAGTCGCTGCCGCTTTGCGCCGTGGGACCGAGGCGGCCTCCAACCTGAGATTGGGGGCACTTGTCTGCTGAAATTGGGGCCAGCAGATGGCATTTCATTTGAAAGTGCACTCAAAGCTGCTCAGAGCTGACAAGAGCTTTGGAGGGATGTGGTGACGGGCAGATACACAAACCGGATCGGTCACATCAGGAGCAGAAAACTAAAGGCCAATTAGGATCAGCAGAGAGACGCTCTGGGCTCTCAGAACAATGAGACACACTGACCTTTAGAAAACACACACGTCCAAAGAGGCCGCGCGTGCAGGTCTCATCCTGGCTTTATTCTCCAAACGCTGTTTTCTCTGGCTTCAGTTTCATTAGCAGGAATAACAAGTTTGAGCAGGAATGCCAGGAATACCCAGACTCACATCCTGCAGGAGCTTCATCACATAAAGACGTCAGCGCTGAGGATGAGGAGTGGATTTCCCCCTGAAACCATCTGAACTCACAGACCTTGTGAGTGTGACACGGAAACAACCTGCAGCCGTTCCCCACAGAGCCGGTCCGAGTGCCGGGATGAGGAACAGCGATGCTGACAGGTCTGGACTCCGAGGACAAGTTGCGCTGACTGCTGTCACGCCACCACTACTAGCAGACCTGTCACAGCATGACGGACACACTTAAGGCTCTGTTCTCACTCAGCAGACACAAACAGGCTCCAGACCTGCTGTGGGACGTTTGTTTACGCCTCTCAGCTGTTTCATGACCTCATGTGAGTTTCACTGAGTTTCAGATCCGATGTTTCTCTGACAGACTGAGACAACCTGAGTAAAGACAAGATGTAGATTTCATAGCTCTAAACCACCCTGACAGTGGCGACCACAAGGGGTAGCCATGGCCGCCCCTATGAAACTTCCCTGGAGGCGCCACTGCACCCTGACCCCGAACCAAACTAACTAGCTGTAGCAGCCTCAGAGGCACCAGCTGATCCAGTGTCTCTGATACCAGCTCACGAGTCTCTCATCCCTGTGGAGTTTCGTCCTGCTCTTCTCTACAGAATCGTCTGAATTCAGACACATCAGAAGGTTTTCCAGCAGGAACGTCATGTTCAAGGTCAAAGGTCAGATGTTCATGGTTCCATCAGTTACAGCAGGAGGTCCAGGTCCGGACCATCACACCACCATGTCTGACTCCAGATGGAACCTTACAGAATATTTACCCAGAGGTCTTTAGGGTCTTATTGTTGAACCCTGACCTCTGACCTTAACCTGAACCAGGTGAGGTCCTGCGGGGCTTTAGATGTTCTTCTGGGTCTTTGGAACGAGGCAGGATGTGTTGCTTTTTGAGCTCTTTTAGCCTGATTCATGATGTCAGACAGGTTCTACTGGTTTGGATATAAAAGCTGCCTGGAAACTTAAAACAACAACCAATACATATTTCTGTTTATTTACAAAAATCAACACAAACACAAGAGGTCTGGTCTACAGGCTGTGGATGATGGTCCGTTTCTTCAGGCTTTGGACGTACTCTTTGGCCTGGTCGAAGCCCGTTCTCTGCTCCTTTTTGGGCGGAGGACCCTCCACCAGCTTGACGAAGTAGTGGCAGTAAACTTTGTCCATGATGCCGAACATTCCTCTGCCGTGGTACCGGATCCGCTTCAGGTACTTCCCTTTACCGGAGAACGACTCGGCTGCAGCGGGAAACAAAAACGGTTGGTCAGACGAGCCGGAGCTTGTTTTGTTCTCACAAGAGTCTCTAAACATATGAAAGGAGAGTTTTAACAAGTCTCAACTTGACTATTTAAAAAAAACTTTGTAATAAAGTCATTTTCTTCAGACTTTATGTTGTTTCAGGGACTTTCTGTTACAAGCTTTTAACTTGATTCACAAAAATCTGTCACCAAAACACTTCTCAGATTTTATGCATCCAAAGTCTCTTCAACAGTAACTATCTTAGGGTAAAGGGCTCCAGGTGTCCTAATGCTGCAGAAACTCACCTACATACAGGTTGGACTTGTACTCCACATTGTGATTCTTTACCGCCATCTCCTGAGCCTCGAGGAGGACCTGGAACCACCGAACCAACAGATTCTTGTAAAACCCAACAACTACCACGAGGACACGCTGAGGGAAATCAGACTCGTTTCTGCTCTCAGCTACAAACCTCTCTCATGATTTTTGCTCCTTTCTTGTCGCTGAATTCCAGCTGAGCCACGGCTTCATCGACGCTCATCCCTCGGATCTGTGACCGAGGAATAACGGGGAAAATGTTTGTTAAATAAATATTCTGATTTAAGATGCATTTAGAAGACAAAAACAGAGAACTATGTGCCTTTACTGACCAAACTGTCCTAAAATAATCAGACAACATTCAGGATTCAGGGTATAAAAGAGGAAAGTTTCTAGAATGAAGAAATCTGAAAGTTTCATCAGATTAACAGCTGATGTTTTACTGACACAAACAGAAGGAAACTGATTCATGAGCAGGTTTGAGTCTCAAACTTCTCACCATTTTGGCCAGATACCACATCTTGTCTTTGCTGTATTTAATCTGCCTCCTGCTGTGGCAGACCTCCTGCAGGAAAACATCCAAACGTTGAGTTAAACATCAGCTTCCTGTCGCTGACACCAGAGGGTGTTATGGTTTTAATAGGACGTCAGATTTGTTTCTGCTTGATCACGAAGGAGGATCAGTTTGACTTGGGTCACCATGGTAACAGATGAGGTAGGAGTTAAGAGTTAGTGTGTAAAACGTGAAACTAGTTCTCTGAATCTGTCTTAATGAACGCCAGACTGAAACAACATTTAGATCTGATATTTGTCACATCCTGGAACCAATCAGCTCACAGCGCTGAGCATTGGGTCCATGTTTTATTTAAACACAATTAAACTGATTAATTCAGGGACAGATTTAAACGGATTTATTACATCCTCCAACAATAATCTCTAATCGAGTGGTCCTGTTGAGCCGGACTAAAGGAACAAAGATCTGATGTGTTCGTAGTTAAACCCTCTGGAGAATTGTTCCGTTGGACTTTTGTTATAAACTTGACTCACTGCAGGTCGCCGAGGCTCATCCGGAAGCTGAGGCGGGAACACTTCCAGGTTCCTCCTCTCCCAGTGTTTAGAGTCCAGCGGAGCGCTGGTGTGGAGACACGAGAGCTGCTGTGACGTTCCACCCAGAACCTGCAACCTGGAGAGAAAAGGTGCAACAGGCAAAATGTTATAAAACGCAAAAAAAAAAACAACCTCTCTCAATGTTTTCTTCTCTACATCTGACCGTGGCATCAGCGTGGGCGATATGTCGATATAAAATCATGAAGGACTCAAACATGTCGAGAATCTGCCAAAGCAGAGAGATCGTAGAATTGTCACACAGAACAGAGATCCGTTTCTGCCCGGACTGATTGGGATGTGACGCTTTCTGAACTTGATCACTTTAGGACAAAGATGTGTTTACTTTGTGATGATTTTCAGCTTCAGCCTGTTAAACATGACTTAACAGTGAGTCTGTGATTTACACAGAGATTAGGTCAAAGATGTTAGCATTACTAGCACACCTTAGCATGAGGCAGCTATTTGCTAGCCTTCATATTTTTAATTGTGACTGTTTTAACATAAATAATCGTGATAAAATCATGATTACAGTAAACAAAAGTCACAACCAACCTATAAATATAAATTACAATATGTTGGACTGACTCTATATCATGTAATTGTTTAATAATCCAGGTTTTTCTTTTAATACATTTTTAAAAACTTTTACTTTATAGCTTGTGTTTTTGTAAAAAATGGTTTCATGTGATCTGACCTCTCTTCACCAGGATTTTCTATTTTAATGGGATTTTACTGGTGTTAGGGATTTCCTCAATCAACCAACTCAGAACAGAGTGTAGTCTGCCACCCTTTGCAAACGGTTTATGTGTGGTTCATTTGTCTCTCTCTCATCTCTTCAGCTAGTTATGTTGACTGAGGAAATCCCTAACATAAATTGGTCCTTCAAGAGGAGCCTGGAGGTCTCGCTGTCGACGCCAAACGCCACCGCCGGACATTGCAGCGCCCTGCTTTTGCTGGAGGTCGGCGCCTGGGGTCTGACGTTGCCAGGGAGCCACCGGGTCTGCGAACTCAAGCTTCTGAGCTGGGGAGATCTGGTGAGACAATCTTGTTTATGTGTGGATACTAACTCAGAGAACACTAAAGTATGGCTTTTGAGCGTTATGCCTGAAATAAACGCAAATATTGGCAGGTCTTTGAGCGTTTCTCCGTGAATTAAACGCAACTCTATAGTTAAAGGGGCTTTGAGCGTTCGTCCTGATATAAACGCAAATGATGATAAACAGCTGTGTTAGATACGCCGGTAAGATAACTGTGGAGAGTTCTAAATTGGGTTTGTCCACCGCACGGACTTTGAATCGTTTCGGATGGTTTTTGACCGTGATAAACGCAATCTCCAGTTATATGTCTGTCTGTCTATTTGTTTGTTCACTGTTTGTTTAATGTTGGATGTGTGAGGGAGTGAATGGACTTATAACTTCCTTGTAGTGAAGGGGGATTATAACTCATTTTGCACACGCACATCTCATACGATGGTCAGAATTTTACAGAGGTTGGCCTTTGCGCCGTAAATGGAGTCCCGCTGTGTTTTAGTGCACAGTTGAAGGCCGGGTTCATAAGCCTAATTCTGACCTCGTGCCGGGGAGTTGTGCTGTGAATCGAGTCATTATGGGGAACAAAACTTCACATATGCCTCTGAGTAGAGACAGTGCATTTATGGTGGTGAAACCCCTCAAAGGAAAAGATGAATATAAGGTGAAAAATAAATACTTGTATGAAAGTTCAGTAAGAATAAATTATGTTACTTTAGAGTGGGGCACATCAGTTGGTACCATTATCTAAAGAGATGCAGGAGACCCGTAATTAGAATCCTACATTTGAGGAGTGGAATGAGGAAAATGGATAGTTCAGAAGAATTCAAACCATAATCTAAGAGTCACACTGTCTGTGTTTTAAAGAAATCTATTTGCAAAGGGTGGCAGACTACACTCTGTTCTGAGTTGGTCTGTCACCCTTTGCAAACGGTTTATGTGTGGTTCATTTGTCTCTCTCTTATCTCTTCAGCTTCAGGTAGTTAGGTTGACTGAGGAGGTGTCCACCCTCTGGTCCTCAGGGGTCCTTATCCTGCATGTTTTAGTTGTTTCTCTGCTCCAACACACCTGAGTTTAATCAGCAGGTGATTAACAGGCTTTAGCAGAGCTTCACGGGCTGCTGAACCAGGTGTGTTGGAGCAGAGAAACAACTAAAACATGCTGGACAGGAACCTCCAGGACCAGAATTGGACTCCTCTGCTCAAAGAACACGCAGGAGAGTGGACTTAAATAAATTGAATCCTGCAATAAATCACTGCTTTCTTTCCAGATGTATTCTTTTATTCTGCTCTAAGGTTCTGTTGTTAACCAAAGTCAGCTGCTAGCTACAACTGGCTCATGTTTATTTCGTCCTTCTGGTAGCTTCACTGCTTCAGGTTTAAACGGTCTCACCTCGACTGGAACAAACCGGATGTGTTCCTGATGAAGGCGAAACCTGCAAACAGTTACAAAAACACTAAAAACAGAGACAAACAAGGAAAATGTGTTAAATGTGAGCTTAAAACATAAAAAAAATCCACTCACCGCGTCTTATCACTGCAGTCGCCATGTTGAATCTTTACGACACTGACACTGCTTTGGGGCAGAAACGTTTATATTATTGTTATAGAATTTTACTGCTGTAAAATTTCTACAACGACTTTATAAACATCCAAGCGTATTTACGTATAAGCTTTATTTACTGTAATATAACACAAACGGTCAGTAGGCGGATTTAGTAAAAGCAAACTCCGAACGGTTTGACCCAGTTGGGATTCCGTATTCAGGATCGGCAGAATTTACGACACCACGTTGAACGTACGGCATTAATGTTGCTGCTTCAGGAGTGTGAAGAACATGTGAGCAGTTTGTTTTGGTTTTACTCAGAGTTTAATGTGTTGAATTCCTGATATTTAAAGAGTTGGAGGCAACATGAACGAAAGGTCGCTTCCAGCCTCCCCTAACTGGTACTGCTCGCGCTGCAGTGATGTCAGCAGCAACGGTGTACTGGGCGTCGGAGCCAAAAACGTCGTTTACCTGGTTGATGTCTCTGCGTCCACATGCAAGATTGCAGGTGAGTTATGATTCTCGTTACCTATTATACGGGTGTTCCTCTGTGTCAGCTGACAGAACAGACGTGAAACAACGATTAAACTCGAAAACATCATGACTAGAGGCTGGAAAGTTATTAATCTGCTGCTAGGAAGTTCCCATAGTCTCTAGATTAAAAACCAAACATGCAGATTATACATGAGAAACACGTGGTTCAGTCGGGAATATTTGTGTGTTGTGCATTTTGGTAGCTGTCGGTGGTGCGACGTAGAGCAACATGGGATCAGAGAGCGTTTCCTCTATGACCTCCAGTGGGAGAAAAGCCCCGCCCATGGAGACCCTAATGAGCAGTGTTGGGCAAGTTACTTCAAAACTGTAATGCATTATTTATTACTTGTTACTCACATTTTAAAGTAATTCGTTACATTACAATATTACTCATTTTAAAATGTAAGGCATTACATTACTGTTGCATTACTTTAAGTTACTTTCACCAAAATAATATGGATTTGGGAATCTAAATGTAGCACATGACTCTCAAGTAGCTCATCACACATCCAGTGGAAGGTGATGTGGTATCTAACTGGGCTAGGGGTTGTGGTTAAAACAGTCAGACATAATAACAGTTCTTTAGGTGTAGCACACAAAGAGCATTTGACTACAATGTTCTTCATATCCTTATTCTTCACAAACTTAAAGTAACGGGCTTATGCCCATCCGGAGAATGTTCTATCTAATGTTAGATCAGCTGCAGGTTCACTCATCTCTGCTCTGTCTGACTACAGGAAGTGAAACATTTTGCGTGGACGTTTCTCCTCTGCTGATCTTGTGTAGCTTAGAAATCTAGACACACAGTAGCATAAGCAGAAAGATTTTGCTCTGCAGGTCTAGCCTAGTGAACTAGACCGAATTCTTACCTTGCAAAGTTTGGTCTAGGCACGCTTCATTGGAACCCTCGCAGCCCGATCCACTGCTGTGGCTGTCCAATCACAGCTCGCTATAGTTTTGGTTGGGCCAATCACAGCGCTCTATATTGTGGGCCAATCACAGAGCAGGAGTAGCCGATGACGTCAGAGCTGCGACCGCGAACCCAAGCAACATGACGTTGGCGCAGGAACCACGTTCGTTTGAAACGGCTTTGTCATCAACATTGGATTATTTAGACTCCAACGTGCGTAAGTCTGTCTGATATACTTAGCGGCTTCTTATTGTTATCAAACAAAGTAGTTCAATGTCCCAGTACACCTGATATTCACATGTTTTTATACAAAAACGACAGAAGTCATTGATGTTAGACGCCATTGCTGCCTCCCTCTTTTCCGTTGCTGTGATTACGTCACGTTGTTCGTTACTCTGATTGGTCCTAGCGCTATCCAATTGCGTGCAGGCAGTCTGAAAGACAACCGTAAATCCCGCCTCACGACTGAGAGCCGTCAGTGGTTCGTGGCCAGACTATATATTCACATATATAGGATGGCTTGCCAGGCTACCGATCACCTCCATCAGGGCTGGATTATGACTGCTCCTGGGCATGAAAGTGCCCAAAGTTGGCCAGGACCCCCAGAAAATGAATTTGAATGAAATAAATGCAACAACAAATTGTACGCTTAGCACGCTGCCATCTTAAATAAACTGAGCGTGTAAACGGTGTGTGGGGGGAAATGGTAAATGGTAAATGGCCTGTATTTGTATAGCGCCTTCTTAGGGTTCTACAACCCCCCAAGGCGCTTCACAACACAATCAGTCATCCACCCATTCACACACTGGTGGGGATGAGCTACATCGTAGCTACAGCTGCCCTGGGGCGCACTGACAGAGGCGAGGCTGCCGAGCACTGGCGACCACCACCAGCAGGCAAGGCGGGTTAAGTGTCTTGCCCAAGGACACACAGCAGCATTCTCTGGCCGGAGCCGGGATCGAACCTGCAACCTTCCGATTACTGGACAACCCGCTCTACCTCCTGAGCTACTGCTGCTGGAAGGGGGTGGCTCCACCACCCTGTATTTTGCCTTGGTCCCCAAATGCCTGGATACGGCCCTGGGTGCGGATCTGAGTTTTGAAAGTGATCTGAATTTTATCAAATAAATAAATATTGTATTCTTATAAATTATTGCCATATAATGTTAAAAATTTGTAGTGGGTAAAAGTCTTTTTCCTTTTCAAGAACTTTATTTAGTTTTCTTGTTTATTATTTGACTATTTTCCTGTCCTCTTTCTTATCTTCCTGTATCTCCTCTCAATTCTCCAGAAAACTGCTTCCTGGATTTCCTACTTTTTCCACATAATGAACTCATTATGTGGAAAAAGTAGGAAATCCAGGCTAACTTAGCCTACAGTCCAGGGATCTGCTGCACCGCAAAAATAGTGAAATGTGCACTGTGCGCCCGCAGCAGCAGTGAGGTGATGTCACCTGGGCTGAGATGAGCTCCGATGAGGCAGCGCGCGTCAGGCATGAGTAAAAGAGAAAGTGACAGAGAACGAACATGAACGATCGTGTGTTAAATGGTTTTTTTTTTTGTTTCTCTTGGTGGCGTGACTTTGAGAATGTTACTGTGGTCGCGGTGCGCGCAGCTGGAGCGCATCCGATCAGCAGTCCTGGTGCGCTGGAGTTCATCTAAATAATGTCATATTGAAACTGGACCTTTATTCAGGCTCCCCCGTAATTAGAACCCTGAAGAAAACTCATTAATTGATTCCTAATTAAAAATGCATTGTAATGCACACGTTACTGACATTGTACCGAGTAAAATATTACTGTTTTTTTTCTGTAATGCCTTACATTACTGCGTTACAGCAAAAAGCAATGCATTACAGTAATTAATTACTTTTGTAACTCGTTACTCCCAACTAGTGATGCGCGGGTTGTCTTCCAACCCGCGGGTCGGGTTGGGTCGGGTCAGTAAATTATTAATTCAGTGCGGTGCGGTTTGGGGCGGGTTCATCAAATATATATATTATATAGATATGCACACTGAAGATAAAGACATTAATCAATGCTTAATTTTGTAAAACATAATATTTAAGACAGTTTTTTAAACACGGTCATGTTTTAAAACGTTATAACGTCAGATAACCTTTGACCCTATGACGTAGGCACGTAGAACGCGGCAGCAAAGTGCGCTCCAAGCAGGTGGCAGGCAGCCACATCAACAAAACGATAGAGGAAGATATTTTGGATGAAGTTCGTTTGGGAGTTTACATTCTTAAAAGAAAGGAGGGACAAACTAATCGCGTGTTTGGGAAAGATTCAGCGAGGTAAGAAGCTCAATATTATAACGTGTTTTTAATGGGGCGGGGCGGGTCGTAAAACTAGACAAAGTGATGCGGGGCAGTTTGGTGCGGGTCAGACGTTTTGAAATCTGCGGTACCCGCGGGTTGAAAAAAACCCTAAGCCGCACATCACTACTCCCAACACTGCTAATGAGCCACCGGTGAGGGGTTACCATGGTGACCTCGATGACACTCCAGTGGGGGATCACCATGGTGATCATAATGAGATCTTGTTTATTGCCATGGTGACCCTAACGAGCCACTGGTGGTTATCATGGTGACCCTGATGAGCAACTGGTGGGGCGTTACCATGGTGACCTTAATAAGACACTGGTAGTTACAATGGTGCCCACAAATGAGCCACTGGCAGTTATCATGGTGACCCCAGTGAGCCATCAGTCGTTGCCACGGTTACCCTAATGAGCCACTGGCAGCTGCTTTAACATGTCTGTAGTTCTTGGTTCTTATGCATCAGAAGGATGTTGGGCTCTGGCTCATGTTAAGATTTCTCCAGAAATGTTCTGCTTATAAATTATTTTTTCCCTTTAAACTCAAGAAAAGCATTTAGTCAGTGCTGTGAAGTTAAAGATCTTCTAAATGAGAGCGTGTCCACAAACACAAAATCATAAAACAAGTCATTTATATTTTCTAACAAATAATAAAACGTGTCTTCTCAGACAGTCTGAAGAAATGATCTTGGGTTCAGTAAAGCATCATGAGCGATGCCGTAAACGTGTTTTTGTGTGTTGCAGGTGAGCTTGCGGGCCACAGGGACTTGGTCTCAGGCTTCTCGTTCTGTCAGCACCCGGAGCAGAGTCACATCTGTGTCAGCGCCTCTACCGATGGCACCATTCGCTTCTGGGACTCCGGAAATAAGACTCTAATCAGGGAGCAGGCTGCTCACCAGGTGAGACCCGGCTGTTCTGCCCTGCTATCCCACCTGCACAGATTAGTGATTTATGAAGCGCACTAGTGCCCCCTGCTGGCTGCACTGTCTTTTCTCATCAGCAGGAAATCAGCTCATGAACTAAACATGTTTATGGATTGATCAGCTGATATTCATCTATTAGAATCAACGTAAGCAGAAAGTGATTCAGGTGTTTTGTCCCCTCAGAATCCCATCTCAGCAGTGCACTGGTCCCCTGCGGATAAAAACCTGGTGGTCTCAGGTGATGAGAAGGGTGTGGTGGTCTGCCACTGGTTCCATACTGGAGATACGGCCAGCTTCTTCCCAGAACCCAGAACCATCTTCTGCCTGAGCTGTTCTCCTCACAGCTGGAAGTCTGTGGCTGTCGGGTAGGATCAGAGCAGCTCTGGGTTTTAGACTTCTAGACCTGATGTGTCTCACACACACACACACACACACCGCTGACACCAGCTGAACGGTAACACTGAAACACTTTTTTAGGTATAAAGATGGAATGATCGTGCTCATCGACGTGAGTAAGAAAGGCGAAGTGATGCAGCGTCTCCGTGGACACGACAACGAGATCCACTCTGTGTCCTGGTGTCCTGTGACCGGAGAGGACGCCTTCAGCAGCAGAGCTGAGGACGGAGACGGTAACGCTGATACCGCTCTATCAAAACTAAACCACAGGTTTTACGTGAATCTGAGGTTTCGTGTGTGGATCTGCTGCAGGAGTCGACGGAATTCCCTCAGAGGGAGAGACGGGATGCTTCCTGGCCTCTGGGAGCAAAGACCAGACGGTTCGGATCTGGAGCACAGCGAAGGGAAAAGGTGCTGGATTTGGTTTTAGTGGCAGCAGGTTAAAACATGGAAGCTGACTCTGTTCTCTTCTCAGGCGTGATGACGCTGAAGCTGCCGTTTCTGAAGAGGAGAGGTTCTGCCGTCGACCCGGGAGTCAAAGAGAGGATCTGGCTCAACGTCCTCTGGCCGAAGGGCAGAACCACACAACTCATATCCAGCTGCTTCAGGTCAGGAAGTCCGGATGATCCGGAGGGAAACCTCAAACTTAACCCAGCAGGAGTTCTCATGTTATAAACACCAGAACCTTTACAGAACTCCTGCAGCTCATTCCCACTCCAGCTGGTTTCTGTGTGTTTGTGTGTGAGTCCAGTGGGGAGCTGGTGATGTGGGATTTAGCCAAGACGGGAAAGCAGAGGTGGAGTCTGTTCGGATCGTCGTCTGAGGGTCAGAACCACAACCGGATCGTCTTCAACATGAGTTCTGTTCAGCTGCAGGACGGCAGAGAGCTGCTCATCAGCACCTCCATGGACAGAGACGTGGGTCACTGTGTGTGTGTGTGTGTGTGTGTGTGTGTGTGAGAGTGTGTGTGTGTGTGTGTGTGTGTGTGTGTGTGTGTGAGAGAGTGTGTGTGTGTGTGTGAGAGTGTGTGTGTGAGAGTGTGTGTGAGTGAATCGGATCAGAACCAACAGTTTGTTGATCCTGTCCAGATTAAATGCTGGGACCTGGAGTCTTTAGGCTGCTGCTGGACCCTCCCCACCTTGGGGGGTCACGTCTACGCCCTGACCTTCTCCCCTGTGGGCGTGGCCTGTCTGGCGCTCGGCGTGGGCGACAACATGATCCGGGTGTGGAACACGCTGAGCTCCCAGAACCAGTACGACATCAGGTCCTTCTGGCAGGGGATCAAGTCCAAAGTCACGGCGGTGCGGCGGGTTTCATTCATGGAAACATTTCCATAAATTCCTCAGATTTGTTCTAAATCCGTTTCCCGTCTCTTGCAGCTGGCGTGGCATCCGAGGAAAGAAGGCTGGCTGTCCTTTGGGACTGATGATGGAAAAGTTGGGATCTACGATGTTTTCTCTAACAAGTAAGATCCTGGAACTTCTTGTGTCGTAGGTTTTCCAGACGACGTTCCTAATTACCTCCAGGATGTTTTGATCCAGAATTTATTCAGCATTTTAAATAAAAGTCCTTAACTTAAACTTTCATAAACTTCATTTCTCCTCTTTACCTCCTAAACCTGAAACTGTGAGCGTTAAAACTTTTCCTACAGCTCTCACGGCTCGTTTGTTCTGCTTGGTTTCCTCCAGGCCTCCTCAGATATCGAGCTCCTATCACAGGAAAACCGTGTACACGCTGGCTTGGGGACCGGCCGTCCCCCCCATGTCGTTGGGTAAGTTCCTAATGAGCTCCTGGCAGCTGCTGCCGTTTGCTCCGAATCGTCTGACCCAGCAGAGTCTGGACCGTGGGACGCCCGGAGAAACCGCCAGTCAGCAGAAAAGCCCAACATCTCCGTGTGGCCTTTGGTAATGAACTCTGTAATTGAAGGAGCTGAGGAAACACTTCCAGCCTGGCCCCTCCCACCTCACTCCGGCTGCAGGAAGCTCATTTCATCAGCTGTTAGCGCATACGGCGGTGATGAACGCATCAATCAGCTGGACCCCCGGGCCCAAATGGTTGCAGCGCCGCTGATCTGCTGATGTCTCCTAAACAAACAGTTTATCTGCAGTGTCGCCTCGTTTTCTCTGGCTCTGTTGGGATCAGAGCTGCAGATGTTGGAATTAGCAGCAAACAGGATAAAATGAGACGAACGGCTTCACCGTCTGAAACAAGCTCAGCTTCACCTGAAACAGGAGCTCTCTCCTCCAGATTAAAGCAGATGATTGTGCCGAGTCGTCCTCAGAAACGTTTGTTTTTGTGGCGTTCAGGTGCAGAAGGAAAACCGAGCTTCAGCCTGTACAGCTGCTCCGGGGAAGGCGTCATCCTGCAGCACGACCCGTCCAAGCTGAGCGGCGCGGCGGCGGACATCGATAAGCTGATCAGAGACACCAACAGCATCCAGGTGGGTGGAGGCGGAGGCCCAGAACCCACAGGGCCCGGCTCTAGGGTTACCTGGTTTAACACGTTCATACATGACTCCACAGAATAAATACCAGCTGGCTGACTAAATGGTTTTACCTCCAACAGCACAAACTGTCTCCACACACAGACCTCAGCTGGAAACCAGACGGGAAGGTTGTTGCTATCGGCAACGAGGATGGGTGAGTGGCCGCCGGGGGCTCGACCCAAATTGCAACACACGTCAGTCCGGATCGGTCCTGGAAGCAGCCGCCGACAGCACGGAGTCTCAGAGGCCTCCGGAATAACGGGTTCACGGAGGATCCGTGGAATCTGGGTTTCCGAGTCATCTAATGAAGCAGACAGAAAAATGCATCAGAATGTTTTTAATCTCATTTATTTTCCTCGTTTCTCAGCATGAAATCATCTGACTTTAAAACTCTTGAGCGGTTCTGGAGTTGGATTGTAGATCAAAATCTAGTTTACGGATAAAAACGTGTCGGGAAAACCGATTTATACCAGAAGTCAGCTTCTGGTTTAATGTGTAAGACTGATTCAGAACTGAACTGAGGGAAAACGGCGTGAGGTTTGTTTTCGGACTCTGATTTAAAACCATCCTGTTTTCATAACGACGCTTCTCCCCCCAGGAGCATCGACGTGTACCAGCCCCCCCACCTGAAGCTGCTGTGCAGCATCCAGCAGCATCACAAGATCATCAACACGCTACGATGGCACCCCGACCAGAACTCCGCCCCCGAGCTGCACGCTCTGCTGGCCTCCGGCTCCAGCAACGCCATCGTCTTCGTGCACGACCTCCGCTCCATCATAGGTGCAGGAAGTCCTGCCGTCCGTTCCCTCCGGTCTTACTGGAGAAAATCAGCTTCCATACAGAATATCTTAAATTCAAAGAGCCTAAAAGTTTTCCAGAAGTCAGACTTTTTTCTTAAAAGCAGGAAACGGAATCGATTTACTCATTTTTGTGTCGATAAACAGGAAACAGAGTCCGACACGCTGACGGTTCATGTTCTAATCCGTCTTTCCGTAGAGAATCCTCCAGAGGAGCCGGCGGTTCTGACCGAGTCCTATCGCAGGTTATGTGGTCACACGGCTAAAATCACAGGGATGGCGTGGAGTCCGCATCACAGCGGCCGGCTGGTCACGGTCTCCTACGACGGCACCGCCCAGGTCAGCGACTGGAAAACCTGGATGAAGACGTTCCCGTTGGAACTCGTTTCTGCTCTAAGCTTGTAAAGGTTCTGTTTGGTTCTGGTTCCTGCAGGTGTGGGACGTTCTGGAGGAGGCGGCCATCTCCAACTACCGCGGCCACAACGGCTACCTGCTGTGTGTCGACTGGTCACCTGTCGACCCGGACGGGATCTGGACCGGAGGGAAGGACTTCACTGTGCACGAGTGGAAGGTCTCCAAACAGGAGTTCACCAAACCACCCAAAGGTACGCGCGGGTTTGGGTTCGGATCAAACGGACCGAGCCGGAACCGTCTGTGATGTCATTTTAGGGAAGAAGATGGTCACGCTGCAGGAGAAGCGGGCCGGTGCCAAACAGCAGAAGAAGAAGAACAAGAGCGGGTCCGGAGGAGCCGCGGCGCCGAAGGTGAACGGAGATTCTGTTACAGGAGTAACCATGACGACGGAGAAGGAGCCGTCTGAGGACGAGGAGGAGGTCCGACCCACACAGAACCAGGAGGCGAGCACAGGTAGAAACACGACGGAAAAATCTTTTTATTTAATACTTTAGTTTAAACATTTTTTTAAAAATGGATTTTTTTTTATGTCTTTCAGCAAATTTTGAGAAAAAATCAACTTCTGCTGCAAAAAGTAAAGAAAAACCAGGTGTGTGTCTGAAAATGATTAAAGAACTGATGTACCCGGACGGGTTCTGGCCCAGACGGGTTCGGGCCCAGTAGACGGATTCTGGCCCAGTCGGGTTCTGATCCAGTTGAGTTCTGGCCCAGTAGACGGGTTCTGATCCAGTCGAGTTCTGGCCCAGTAAATGGGTTCTGACCCAGACAAGTTCCGGCCCAGTAGATGGGTTCTGACCCAGACACGTTCTGGCCCAGTAGATGGGTTCTGATCCAGTTGAGTTCTGGCCCAGTAGACGGGTTCTGGTCCTGATCAGCAGCTTAAATCCGGGTTTGTCCAGATTTCCTGGTGCTGAAGAAGAAGAAGCCTCGCTCCATGCTGCCCCTCAGCACCTCCATGGACCACCGACCCAGAGAGGAGCTGCTGCAGGACGTCGTCACGCTGGCCTCCCTCAGACACTCGGGGGGCGCAGGTCTGTAGCCGGGTGGCGTTTGCTGCTTTTCGTGGTTATGGTGATGTTTTTACTGAGGGCAGGTGATGGTTACATGTGTGTGTGTGTGTGTTCCAGCCCTTCCTGCAGGCTGCGTCCCGGGTCAGGGGGACCATCTCCATCTGGGCCTGTTCCATGACAGACCGGCGCTGTACCGCATGTTCCAGGCTGAAGGTCGGTTCTTCCTCCTGCTTTTATTGACAGGAAGGTTTTTCACGCGTCTGAACTCCACTTCCTGCTCCTCAGAGGACGGCCACATCGAGGCGGGTCACTACGACTCAGTGGTGTACCTGCGCCTGTGGACCGGAGACCTGGAGGGGGCGCTGCAGCTGGCCACAGAGAGGGGGGAGCTGAACGACCACCTGCTGTCCGTCGCCCCCATGGGTAAAAACTGAACGTCTGATCCTCAGACCCAGAAGTCCTCGGTGCTGGTCGATCGGATCTGAAAGAACTCAGATTCAGACTTTCAAGTTTTTAAAGAGTCTATTTCTCCAAACTGAGGCTGTTCTAACGTAAACAGAACGTCTGATTTTTCTCCTCAGAACCAGGATGTCAGAGTCTGTTTACTCTGGTTCTGGTTCCACCTGCTGCTGCTGCCCGTGTAAAGACCGAGTCGTGGATCAGAACATCGTCACGCTCTCACCCTCACGTTGTTCTTCTGCTGTTCCAGCTGGTTTTGAGGTGTGGCGCCGGACGGTGGAGGCCTTCGTTAAGCAGCTGTGTCTGCAGGAGCAGTACCTGAAGGCAGCGTCTCACCTGCTGTCCGTCAACGAGCCGTACCAGGCCGTGGAGCTGCTCAAGTCCAACAAGCTCTACAGGTTCTTAACTGGGCCAGACGGGTTCTGCTGTAGGAACCCAGATAGAACTGAGAGCGGTTCTGATGTTTGTCGGATTCTAACGGAGCGGTTCTGTGTGTCAGAGAGGCGATCGCGCTGGTTCTGGCCCGGCTGCCGGCAGACGAGGCGGTTCTGAAGGATCTGTACACGTGTTGGGCTGCTGTGTTGGAGAGAGACGGACATTTGTCTGCTGCTGCTAAATGGTCAGAACCTTCAGAACTTATTTAACCATCTGCTTTAGTGAACTAACTGGTTTTTCTGGTTCCGGTCCAGTTACCTCGCTGCTGGCTGTGGTTTTGATGCGGCCAAAGTCGTCTCCAGAAAGAACGACGTTCCGTCTCTGAGGACGGCTGCCAGCCTGGCCCGGATCTCCGGAGAGGAGGTTCTGGCCCAGTCGCTGGCTCTGAGATGCGCCAGAGACCTGGCTGCTGCTCAGGACTGGGTCGGAGCGCAGGAGGTTCTGGGCTCACAGCCGGGCCTCCTGGTGAGAACCCAATCAGAACCTTAGCGGCTCATTTCAGGTAAAGATGGTAGGTGTGTTTGACCCTGGTTCTGTGCAGGTCCACAGGATCCACCTGGGTGTGGCCGAGCTGCTGGCGGCGCTGCTGGAGAACTCCGACGTTTTTCCTTTGGCTTCCGGCGCCTCCAGTCATCCGTGGGCATCTCCGGGTCAGAGATCCGATCTCTTCCAGGACCGGGTCAGAGATGTGTGGGAGGAGGAGTTTGGTGTTGGAGCTCACAGCGCCGAGGTTCTGCTGCAGGAGCTGAGGAGTGTGGAGAGTCCAACACCCAGCACCAGCATCCCCCTCAGACAGGTACGGCCCGGCCCGGCCCAAAACACAAACCCAGGTGAAGTCTTTAAATCAGCTGAAGCGAATCTGTCTCCTTCGTCAGGTTCTGCTGTACTGCTCGGTCCACCTGACCCGGGCCCTGCTCAGCTGGTTGGTGGACGATGACCAGCAGCTGGTGGAGGAGCTGTGGCGGGCGGCATCCTGGCTCCGAGACGAGGGAAACTTCGGTGTCTCTGCAGAGTTCTGCAGGCTGCTGTTCCCCGACGGTACCGAGTCCAGTCGGACCTTTTTATCCACGTTTCAGCTCCAGATGATCAGTAAAAGCATGAATGGTGCATGTAGCTCAGCGCTGCCATCTGCTGGTGCTGGTCTGTAACTGGAGTTTCTCTCAGCTGTAAAAAATCATTTCAGTAGGAACCAAAAATCACGGATTTTGGGTCCAGCGGGTCGTTTCCTGGTTACCGCGTGAAATTAGAAAAACTAACCTTTTCCATTTTATCTTTTCTTTAACTCAAACTGAACAGAAGATGGAGTTAACTTCTAGTCTTTGTTTTTTTTTCCAGGAGATGTCCGAGTTTTCTCCAGGAAACATTCCAAAACTCTTCATCCCACCACAGAAGCAGCCAGAGCAGCAGCCAGCAGCCTGCAGGCCATCGTCTCCTACCACCGTCTGTACCGGTTCTGGTGGAGCGGCTCGGCGGGCAGCCGGGACGTCCAGAACGGACTTCCTCCAGAAGACCAGCTGGAGAAGGACGACACGGATTCCGAGGAACTGGACTTTGATGTGTCAGCCCTTCTGTCGGAGCCGCACGCCGTCAGCCAGGCTGCTCAGAGATCGGTGAAGGAGATCCAGGACCAGCTGGCCGTCATGGTTCTGCAGCACAGCCGGGTCCAGGGAAGGCAGCTGGACTCTGGGATCAAACGGGACCAAAGCCCCTCATCAGATGGTCCGAGCGGTGCCGAGCAGCGGTGAGGCTGTTTATGAACGTTAGAAGAAACTTGAATGTGTTTGTTTAGACTCAGATTATTAAACTAAAACTCAGATTACAGATGAAATGTCTCCAGAGCTGATCTGGTGTTTTCCCTTTGTTCTTTATTCAGCTCGGAAAACCAGGAAACGTTTCTGTCTTTGTCCACAAAGATGTCCAAATATCAGAAGGAGCTGTCCGACCTGCCTGAGTTTATCAAGGTAACACACACACACACACACGGTGATGTTTGTGGCTGTTGGGTAAACCCCTGGATGAACGTCTCCAGCTGCTGATCAGGAGTTAAAGCTCGGTGAGGCTGAAGCTGAGCCTCGTTCGTTTTCCTCGTCCTGCTTTGCCTCAGACGGACTTTTACTTACTAAACAAGGCTAGTTTGGATAAGTTCTTGCTAACTCTGTAGTTCATTCTGGTATTTTTGCTTTCCAGATGTTTCCTCGCCCAGATGTGGTGGAATGTTGCCTCGTTCTCCTTCATCTCAGCCGGTCTTCGTCATCCGTCTCTGACGTCCTCCAGCAGGAGGCCAAAGATCTGCTCCGTAAACACGGAAGCAGCCGCTGCGTCCTGAAGGCCGTCCAGAGACTCTGCTCCTGATCCGGAGCTCCTCGTCCTGTACAGCTGCTGTCAAATAAAGAACTTTGGTAACAAACGGATTTGGAGTCCAGAGGGTTGCTTTCAGCCGTTTCCTCCAACAGGAGGAGCTCCGCTGGTGGTTTTGGGTCGATGGAAATTAAAATAAATGTTTGATCCCTGAGTTCCAGGGCAGAGCCCGAACTGCTCCATGAATAACAGAACAAACGCAAAAGTTTACAATTAAAATACAAAACCATTTAATGTACAACAGCTGAAAACAAAGCAGAATGTAAAACAGTGACGCTGATGGATGACAGACTCACATTCCCACACGGAGCTCGCCCACAAGTTCCTGCAGCTTTGGAATGATCTAAAGCATTTTCATGTACAGGCCGTCGAGCGTCGGCACGGAAAATTAAATCCCAGCAAAAGAAAAACTCGTATCACCTGTCTGACGGTGGAACGGAAGTCTCTAAAATCCCAGTCGGACAAGGAGCGGCGCCGTAAAAGCAGAGGTTTTAAAAAAGTTCTGACTGGGTGACTTCGACTCTGTTAAAAGGTGATTAAAAAAAAAACAGGAGCCGCTGAAGGACGGGCGAGTCCACCAGGGAGTCACTCAGCTGGGAGGCTCAGATTCACTCTGGGTGAGGGACGTGGGAGCAGAGGTCTGCTGGCTGGCTTTAAAAACGACCGTGTGTGTGTGTGAGGCGCTCCGTCAGTGCTTGTTGTTGGTCTCCTCCTGACCCGAACTGGAGATGCCGTTCTGGGGTTGGCTGGAGCCTGAGCCGAGGCCGTACAGCCTCCCACAGTACTTAGCATCATCGATGTTGTCTTCAAAGAAGAGCTGGAAAAACAAAGCTGCATTATTAGTGACGGGGTAGGTACGATAAACCGATAATGTCGTACGACTCAGAGGAAATCGACATCTTAACAGGGTTCCTACAAGTCTTTTATATAAACATTTAATACCTAATCACGGCCCCACCGTGTGTTTTGGTGTGTTGCCTAGTTCCCCGTTTCCCATCTGAAATTTACAGTTAATATTTCATTGTACAAATTTCACCTTTATTTCAGTAACAATTTAGTTTGTATTAATATCACTTTTCTCAAAATATCATATCTACATATGATCAGTAGATTTGAATGTATGTCATTAACATGTTCAGTAGTAGCTACTGGAAATACTAATCACATTTGGGGATTTCTCTTCCTCTTGAAGAGTTCAGTGAGTTTCACGATCAACTTGATTGTGAACGTGCTAGCTGCTAGCATTAGCTTTAGCAAACCTGCTCGTGGATTGATGGTTGATCCCAAACTTTAGGACGTTTTTGCATTTTAGTGTTTTTTGTCTTTGCTGGTTTCTTTATTTGCCTCCATAACACCTAGATGACCACGGTGTTCAGGTGGTGGTGCGCGACATGAATGAAGCTGAGTAAAATGATTCGAGGAATTTACTCAAACCATTCGAGTGTTTGTTTTAGCTCTAAAATACAGCACAACTTTTAAGACCCAGATATCAAAATTCAAGACTTTTTCAAGGAATTGTTTCCAAATTTATAAATTGTAGGAACCCTGTTTTAAAGGTAAAATTACAGCAAATGTTCAAAATTCTGATCAAATCTGATGAACTCTAATAATAAATTGTGATTTTGGGGTGAACAAACACCCTCAGATGAGCCAGTGGGAAAACCAGGATACCTCTTTCATCCTGAAGAAAGCCATCCCCGTGAGCAGCGAGTCCGACCCGGCCTGGTGCTGCCGCCCGATCCTCTTCAGCTCCAGCTGGTCCGCCACCTCCTGCAGCCCTCCCTGAACAGACCCACAGCCGTCAGATCACGCTGCTGCAGGCACATGGTTCTAATAACGGAGCGGGTCGTACCTTTAAACTCTTGCAGCTCTTCATCAAATACTTGACGTCATAGATCGCTGGAAAGAACAAGTTGAGGATCTGAAAGAAGTCGTGCTCCTCTTCAGGAAGCCGAGCGTCCGTCAGCAGCTTCACCAGGTAACCGAAGTCGTAGCCGCTGATGGAGAAAGAGCATTCACACGTTCAGCCGCTGATGTCAGAGGTTGCCCCCCCAGCATCATGAGAACAGACCTGTGGAAGGACAACCACTTGACGTTTTCACACAGAACCAGGCCCGACGTCATCAGGAGCTCGGCAAAGTAGAGCGTGTCGATTCCTTCTTCTTCGTGTTTCTTAAACTGCAGGCCGGAGTTCTGGAGCAGGTCTATGGAGTCCTGAGAGTACATGTCCTCTCTGTGAGGAGAAGGTTTCAGATGAGTCACCTCAAACCCGTCAGTGCAATTTAAGATCTTCAACACTTAATCAAATTAGGAAGAAACTTTAGTCATTCAGAGTAACCGAAGCTTTTGGTTTTCAGATGAATAAACTACTTCTAAAATATTAAACAACATCTTATAAAATATATAAAAACTTCTCTGAACATTTGCTACCAAACTTTAAATTTAACAGCATCAACTGTATTTTTACAGCAAACCTTTTTTATTGGGTAAATTAAACAAGTTCACCTTCCTTAGTTTCATTTCTTTAGTTGTTACTGAAACAGGTTTTAAAGCCAAGCACTGAAACATCAGGAGTTCAGTATTTTAATTCCCTGAATAAATGTCCTCATCCTCATCCTCTGTCCACCTTACCGTTCCATCTTTTCGTCTTACCTCCATGGGCCTCAGATCCTTCAGTTGCTCTGCTTCCCGCCTCTGGAATTCTTTGCCACAAGCTATCCGGAACTCTGACTCCCTTCCCATTTTCAAATCTAAACTAAAAACTCACCTCTTCCAGACTGCATACAGTTTATGAGACAGTTCTATTTTGTTTTTATTGACTTTGTTCTGTATTAATTGGGTCCTTTTGAGTGTTTTGCTTTAGCTTGCTTTTTTAACCTTTTGTTGTTTTTTGTTGTACAGTGACCTTGAGTTCCCTGAAAGGCGCTTCAAATAAAATTTATTATTATTATTAAATGACAATAAACCTGCATCATGAACAGATAAACAGATGTTTCCTTTAGAGAGGCTGAATAACGATAATTTCCTCCTGACCGGACTGCTGCTCTGATGCATTATGGGTAATAAGGCTAAACTTGAGATGATAAAAATGAAGTCGAGCTTGCAGACGGAGCGGCGCTCCACCTACGTGAGGTTGAACTTGAAGTTGAACTGCCACGTCGTTGTGCCTGGAGGATAATCCCCATCCTCGTTCATGAACGTGAGCCCAAGCTGGATGATCTTCAGGAGGTCCACGTTGCACCGAAGCAGCTGGTACTGGTAGTCCACGGTGCTGCGAAACTCACCGATCGGTCGCACCACGACTCCAGGGAATTCTGTGTCCTGGTGGACAAAAAAAAAACAAAAAAAGAGAAATTCAGGACATTAATTCAGACGATACAGAAACATTTAGAGGATTTGTTACGGTGTGAGGGATTCACACCGGTCTGTAAACAGGATTTTTAACTATTAAACAATCACTGGGAACTCCAGAACAGATTTTTGTGTTTATCTTAATCCTTTTGCTGCTGCTGACTAGATGACCTCTCACCATGGCGACGTAGTTGTAGCTCTGAATAATCTGTCGGATCTTCCTCATTTCTTCCTCCACATTGCTCGCCCAGACTTCACAGATTATCTGACTGGAATCTGGAAGTGCGGCTGGCATGTTGGCGGGTCGGCTGGTGAGCTCCTGCAGTGCTCAGTAAGGACAGGGTGGTGGGGGGGCAGTGCCACAAAAAAACCAAAATAATCTAGAAACAAGATCAGAGATGTTAGAACAGATTAATACAGATTAAAATGGTAAATGGCGCCTTCTTAGGTTCTACAACCCCCCAAGGCACTTCACTTCAGTCATCCACAAATTCACACGCTGGTGGTGATGAGCTACATTGTAGCTACAGCTGCCCTGGGGCGCACTGACAAAGGCGGGGCCTGCCGTACACTGACACCACCGGTCTCTCCGACCACCGCCAGCAGGCAAGGCGGGTCAAGTGTCTTGCCCAAGGACACAACGACAGCGACAGACTGAGCGGGTCGCAAACCTGCGACCTTCCTATTGCAAGGCAGCCACTTCACTCTTCTGCCACCATCGCCCAAAATGAAAGTTTAAACAGAACAACACGATCAAACCGCCGCTCAGCCACAAGAGTCATTCTTTTAAAACTTGTATTTTTACAAACGCAGTGATTTGTGTGTGATTCCTGTACCTGAAAAATTGAGTTTTACTCCACAAAAAGAAACAAAAAACTTTTCATATTTCGAGGTCCAAAAACTATTTCTACACGTTTCTGGACAACTGATCATCTCTCAGGTATCTTTTGAATAATCTAACCCATAATGTTATAATCATAATAATGTTATAATATAATGATCATTTAAACTTAAACTGGCCTTGCGTTTAGTTAAAGTCTATCATTTTTTGCTGCAACACATTTTTGATCGCTTTGCCTCACACCTCTTTCCACTTTCAGATAATAAACAGTAGAAACTTCACCTGACGCCTCCACTATTCTGACCATTTTAAATTTCAGGCGGGTTTTGTGGTTTGTTTTCAAACTTAATTTTGTTTACATATAAAATGTTCAGTACATTCCTGATCAAAACTATCACATCATTTTTTTCTAATATAACAAGAACTTGTTTAAACTGAACTAAAGGTCCAGAACCAAATGTGCATTTTGATGATCTTAAATAAATGAATTGGTTTTAACTGATGTTCTCCGTTGTTGCTGCAGCTCCGGTTTAGCTAACAGCACCGGACGTTACAAACACATAACTGCACATCTTTAGAAGGATTTGAGGAATCCGTTTGTGAAAACAAAGGGTTTCGAGCCTGTTCAAAATGAAGCATGAACAGCCAACGGCACCTGAACGTCAGAAACTAGTGAGCACCTGGTTAGCATCAGAGCTAACCCTTGAGCTATCGCGATGCTGAACACCGCGAGAGCGAACACACAACGAGCCGATTTGATTTATTTTCGCGTCTTGTTTAAACTCCACTTGGCTAAATAAAGCAACACTAACGACAGAAACACAATAAAGTTCCGATTTACCTGGAATTGTCCTGGACGAACCCTGCAAGGCTAATGATAATACGCTTTCTGCTTCGTTTTCTCCCTGCTGTCCGTCTCTCCAGCAGTCACAGCGCCACCTGCTGCACCGGAGTTTGTTAACGCTTCAACTATGACAAAAAACACGCTGCAGCTCAAAAAAACGATTATTTTCTCCTCTGTACAAGCTTTAAAAATAAATACTTTAACACACGCATATATGTGTACTACTAGCGCACCTTGGTGTTGAGAAACAGCCTTACTCTTTAAGAACTGAAGTGATGCTGAAGCTGATGCCTTTTAAGTTCGGCCCCGCCCACTTGTTACTACGTATACGTTGGCTGTACAGGCCACGCCCCCTTTTACTATGACCACATTGCCTTTGATCTAGGCCCCGCCCATTCCGACGTCATAGAATGTCTAAAGCCTATACAGAACTGCTACAGTTTGACTAAGTTCATTTGAGCTCAACAAGTTGACAGACAAACATCATTCACCATCGGCTGCCGAAGTTAACAGACCAGTTACACACTCGTGGAAAACATGAATTCCAACACAAATATTAACGAAATGGATTTCACAGACAGGAGAATTATTCAGCAACATGAACAAGAGTCTCTGGAAGCTGAAAAAATTAAACTGAACAAGGAGAAACGTGAATTTCAGGAAAAAGTTGAAAATTTTGACCAGCAATTATCATTGCTTAAAAAGCATTTTCTGGAACAGGACGAGCGTTTGGAAGCCAGAGAACAAAGTTTAAAGGCCAAAGAACTGGAGTTTAAACACAAAAGTGAAAAAATAGTGACAGATTTAGAAAGAACTAAAAACGATTTACAGGAACAGAAAGAAATTTTAAAAGTTAAAACTGAATCTGTGGAGAAACAAAGAATAAAGTTTGACACAGACAACAAAGAACTACAAAAGGAACAATTACAGATACAAGACCAGTGGAAGAAAATTAAAGAACACCAAAAAATAACTGTTGATCATGAAATATCAGAGAATTTGGTTAAGCAAAAAGCAGAGATACAGCAGTTATGGACAGCTTTACAGAACAGTAAACAAGAAGCAATACAGGAACTAAATAAGTTGAAACTGGAGTTTACTGAGTCTAAGAAACGGTCACAAATGGAGATTTGTGACGAGAGAGCGCGTTTAAACGCTGAGAAAGCGTACCTTGAGCAAGAAAAACTAAACTTTAAGGATAAATGCGCAAAATCAGAGCAGGAAATTGAGACAGTCCAACAGAATCTCCATCAAGAAAGACAAAAGATTAATTTCCTTCAGCAGAATCTGACTGAAGACAAAAGTGCATTTATGGAAAGTCTTAAAAAACAAATGCAAAGGTTAGATGACAAGACAACAGATTTGGATGGAAGGTTTAAAAGTTTGATTCTGGAAAAAGAATCTCTGGATGCACAGAAAAAGCATTTTGAGATAAATAAACAAGAATCTGACAAGGAGATCGAAGAATCTTACAATTATCTCCAAGAGGGGCTCAAGTATATAGAAACTTGGGAACAAAGTCTCAGTGAACGGAAATCTGAATTAGAACGGGAGAAAAATTCAGCTAGGATTATTCAACGAGCTCTGTTGGAGGAGAAGGAGAGTTTAGCCAGCATGAGACAGGACCTGGCAGATGAAAAAGCAGAATTTGTTACAATGATGGCTACAGAAAAGCATCATTTAGATAAAACACGACAGGATTTAGTTGAGGCGCTGGAATTTCTGGATTTGGAGAGGAAAAACCTGAGCGAAGACATAATTTGTTTTCAGGAGAGAAAAAACGAATCCGATCAGAAATGTACAGAAATCCTCCAGTATATGCAGGACAAGAACGATCATTTAGAACGTCTGAAACAGGGCCTGGAGGAACAGACAATGGACTTTGAAATGAATAAGATTAAAAAGGAAAAAGAACATCAAGAAATATTCAGATATCTTCAAGAGGGGCTGGAATATTTAGATATAGGAAAACAAAGTCTCCAAGACCAGATGAGAGAGTTTAACAACAACGTAGAACAACGTGAGCGTTGGTTAGACGAAAATAAACAGGATTTAGTGAAGGGGTACGAAGATCTGATTCTGGAGAGAAAGAATCTGTACGAAGAGCAAATGAATTTAGCAGAAAATAAGAACGAATCAGATCAGGAAGTTGAATTAATCCTGCAGATCTTACAGGAGGAGAAGGAGAAAGTAGGAAAGATGAAACAGGACCTGGAGAATACTTTAGAGACAGCAGAATTAAAAACTTCTTACATAGAAGATCTGCAAACAGCTGTGGAGGACGGTTTAGCAACTCCCACGGCTGAGTCTGAAGATCTAGACGATCAGAAAACAGATTTAGAAATTATGTTATCAGAAGAGGACATAAACGAAATCTACAATTATCTCCGGGAGGGTCTGCAACATTTAGAAGCTGGGAAACAAAGTCTCAGAGATCGGGAAAGCGAGTTTATGGAAACCGTAAAAGAACATGAGCGTCAGTTAAATGAGAGTAAACTGGAATTACAGGGGGGGTTTGAAAATCTGATTGTGGAGAGAGAGGATCTAATCAAAGACAGAAATGTTTTACAAGAAACTAAGAAACAATTAGATCAGGAAATTGAATTTAGCCTCCAGATTTTACAGGATGAGAGAGAAAAAGTAGAAAAGATGAAACAGGGCCTGGAGAATATAGAAGCTGAGAAAGCAGCTTCTAACATAGATCTACAAACAGCTGTGGAGGACGGCTTAGCAACTCCCACAGCTGAGTCTGAAGATCTAGACGATCAGAAAACAGATTTAGAAATTATGTTATCAGAAGAGAACATAAAAGAAATCTACAATTATCTCCTGGAGGGTCTGGAACATTTAGAAGCTGGGCAACAAAGTCTCAGAGATCGGGAAAGCGAGTTTATGGAAACCGCAAAAGAACATGAGCGTCAGTTAAATGAGATTAAACTGGAATTACAGGGGGGGTTTGAAAATCTGATTGTGGAGAGAGAGGATCTGATGAAAGACAGAAATGTTTTACAAGAAACTAAGAAACAATTAGATCAGGAAATTCAATTAGGCCTCCAGATTTTACAGGATGAGAGAGAAAAAGTAGAAAAGATGAAACAGGGCCTGGAGAATATAGAAGCTGAGAAAGCAGCTTCTAACATAGATCTACAAACAGCTGTGGAGGACGGCTTAGCAACTCCCACAGCTGAGTCTGAAGATCTAGACGATCAGAAAACAGATTTAGAAATTATGTTATCAGAAGAGAACATAAAAGAAATCTACAATTATCTCCTGGAGGGTCTGGAACATTTAGAAGCTGGGCAACAAAGTCTCAGAGATCGGGAAAGCGAGTTTATGGAAACCGCAAAAGAACATGAGCGTCAGTTAAATGAGATTAAACTGGAATTACAGGGGGGGTTTGAAAATCTGATTGTGGAGAGAGAGGATCTGATGAAAGACAGAAATGTTTTACAAGAAACTAAGAAACAATTAGATCAGGAAATTCAATTAGGCCTCCAGATTTTACAGGATGAGAGAGAAAAAGTAGAAAAGATGAAACAGGGCCTGGAGAATATAGAAGCTGAGAAAGCAGCTTCTAACATAGATCTACAAACAGCTGTGGAGGACGGCTTAGCAACTCCCACAGCTGAGTCTGAAGATCTAGAGTCTGAAGATCTAGACGATTTAGACACAATGTTATCTGAAGACGCGATAAAAGAAATCTATTATCTCCAATAGGGTCTGGAACATTTAGAAGTAGAAAAACAAAGTTTAGAACTTGAGCGTCGGTTAAATGAGAGTAAAAAGGAATTAGTGGAGGGATGCAGAGATCCGGAAAAACATAGCCAGAGTCTGCCCCTTTCTCTCTCGGGCCAAAACGCTGATGCACGCTTCTATTACGAGTAATCATTTCATCATTTCATTTATTTATTTATAATGCACCATACTACAACCAATCAAGGCTGCCCAAGGTGCAATACATGATAAAATAATAAAACACATATTAAAAATGAAAGCAACAATAAAAAAAACCATAAAACTGCCCAAAGCAATCAAATACACATTAAAAAATAAGATCAAACAAATAACACCTAAAATAGTAAAAATGGTACAAACGTTCCAGGGTTTTAGATAAAATAATAAATAAAACTGCCAAGTAGTTAAATAGATTTAAAATACTGCTTGAGTTTAGCTTTAAAACTTTTAACATTAGATGAGCGTTTGATATCTAGAGGTAGTTTATTCCAAAGTCTTGTTAATTACGGTAGTGTCCTGCTTTCTGGCCTTCCCAACCTCAGGTTTACGACCTCTCCAAACTTCAGAGAGCAAGGCTGCAGCAACAGACGAGTGAGAGGTGTAAATAAGGTCATTTAGTTTGGTCTCAGAAGTCGCAGCTATCTGGACCCACACAAACAAAGGATGAGATCCTCACTATAGTGATTACACTATAGTGTAATTATATATAATTACAATAAATAACACAAAGTGAAAATGCCTCTTAAAAACTTCCAATGAACCCTTACAGGAGAAAACCAACAGACTCTGAAAAGCTAGCTAAGACAAAAGGGGAACACTTCTTAACAGGGTTCAACTGTTCAAAGATCTGCCACAGAACTAGACGGTAACCAAGGAAACAACTCATTCAACCTAGTGAAGGCAAACTAGAGTCAAGGCTTAGGATTAAACTCAAATAAAAAACAAATCTAAGTTGTTCACTGATACTGAAAGTTAAAGCTGTTCACAATTAGACTCTATCAATATTTACTGTATCTGATCCACATAAATTATGTGACAAGTGGCTTTCAAAAGCCTTAGGCTTATGGAAGCGCCGGGTTCTTAAGAATATTCCAATAAGTCAGATGTGGGCCGACCAACGGCTGTGCTGAGCTGAAAGCAGGGGAAAGCAGCACGACTGGAGCATAACAATTGTGTTATCATTTCTGCTTTATTCCTGTCATTCTGTCACTTTTCATTTCTATTTGATGCTTTCATAAACTTGAGCACTGAATCAGTCATAAAGCAAAGTCCAAACATGACACCGTTCAAAAAACGCACTGACTACAGTGGTTAGGTTTGTAATAGGTTTACATGAGTATCTACGGGTTTCACAACACCTAAGAACCTAAGTTGTTGTGATTACATTACGTTGGTGCATACATGGGTAGATATAGGTGTATGTGTGTATATGCATCCATTTTAGATAGCTCTAGTTCAGTTATTAGAATAGAATAGACTTTATTGATCCCACAGTGGGGAAATTCACACTAGTAAAAACTCTAATTTCAGATAGGTCCAATTAAAACTCTGTTCCTGCTGTCTGTAATGTTGTTTTGGATATCCAAACCTACATTTATAATAGTAACAATTGTATTTTGGATATCCTTAATTTATATTTGAACTAGTTAAAAACCATTTGTGATATCAGAAATTACATTTATGACTAGCAACAATGTATTTTTAGATATCTAAAAAGATTTTCAGGATATCTGGTGAGATGTTATTGGGTGGCCATTTTAACATAAAATATGCTCACTTACTATCTGAAATTATATTTTATATATTAACAAATAGATTCTTCCTAGTCTAAATAGCATTCCTGATGGTGAAAATGAAATTCTTGCTAGTAAGAATGCCATCTTTACTAGTCAGAATGGTATTTTTACTAGTAACATGTAAGATATCAATAACAATTGTACTAGGAGGAAAAACAATAAAGGTTTAGGTGCCATTTTAACATCTAATAATTGGATTGGATATGTACTCCAGACATCCATAATTCAATTCTTCCTAGTAACAATGAACATTTCAGATATCTGAATGTAATTCTTCCTAGGACAAATGACGTCACATTTCCCATTCATGTGTATTGGGTTTATAGCGCCTCCTCCTATCCACGATTACATTCTCCCTAGTAAGAATGGACATTGTGGATAGGAGACACTGAATTCTTCCTAGGAGAAACTTGTTGATTACAACTTCAGGCTCTCTAAAACAGCAATGTGGATAGGAGGAATGAAATAAGACATCAACAATATCAAAACAGATATTAAGTAATTATTTGTTCCTGGGAAGATTGTAGTTCTGCCTATCTAAAATTTAAATTGTACTAGTATAAATGTAGGTTTGGATATCCAAAATGAAATTACAGACAGCAGGAATAGAGTTCTGGTCTTGAGTCGGAAAAGGGTAGAATGCCTTCTCCAGGTCAGGGACGAGGTCCTGCCCCAAGTGGAGGAGTTCAAGTATCTCGGGGTCTTGTTCACGAGTGAGGGAAGGGTGGAGCGTGAGATCGACAAGCGGATTGGTGCTGCGTCTGCAGTGATGCGGGCGTTGTGCCGGTCTGTTGTGGTGAAGAGAGAGCTGAGCCGAAAGGCGAAGCTCTCAATTTACCGGTCGATCTACGTTCCTACCCTCACCTATGGTCACGAGCTTTGGGTAGTGACCGAAAGAACGAGATCGCGAATACAAGCGGCCGAAATGAGTTTTCTTCGCAGGGTGGCTGGGCTCTCCCTTAGAGATAGGGTGAGAAGCTCGGTCATCCGGGAGGGGCTCAGAGTAGACCCGCTGCTCCTCCACATCGAGAGGAGCCAGTTGAGGTGGCTCGGGCATCTGATTAGGATGCCTCCTGGACGCCTCCCTGGTGAGGTTTTCCGGGCACGTCCAACCGGGAGGAGACCCAAAGGAAGACCCAGGACACGCTGGAGAGATTATGTCTCTCGGCTGGCCTGGGAACGCCTTGGGATTCCACCGGAGGAGCTGGCCCAAGTGGCTGGGGAGAGGGAGGTCTGGGCTTCCCTCCTTAGGCTGCTGCCCCCGCGACCCGACTCCGGATAAGCGGAAGACAATGGATGGATGGAAGGAATAGAGTTCTAATTTGACCTATCTGAAATAAGAGTTTCTACTAGTAATAACTGAGTTAGAGCTATCTAAAATGAGACTTTCTCCTAGGAAGAATTCAGTGTCTCCTATCCACAATGTTCATTCTTACTAGGAAGAACGTAATTGTGGATAGGAGGCGTTATAAACCCAATACACATGAATGGGAAATGTGACGTCATTTGTCCTAGGAAGAATTACATTCAGATATCTGAAATGTTCATTGTGGATAGTAGGAATGTTATTATGGAAATCTGGAATGTTAATTTCTGCTAGGAACAATAGAATTATAGATAACTGGAACACATATCCAGTAGGGGTGTAACAATATCCAAATCTCACGATACAATATTGTCACGATATGAACCTCACGATACAATATTTATTGCAATATTGTGTGGAGGCTCACGATAATAAGACTCACAACATAAAATGCTTTGACTGGAATCCTCTGTGCTGCGTTCACCGCTGTAGTCTCTATCCTCCAGGTTTGTTTATCTTTGCTGTGTGGGCTGCACTCACTCCCAACTGACCGATGACGTGGAAGCAAAGGATCATGGTCTATGTAGTTTACTTTGCTATGCTCAGGTGGAGTGTTATTTTTACCTCAAGGCGTACTGTACGATATCGTGACAAGACCACGACGATATTGTGGTCATTTTACTAAGACAATATTGCGGTATTGCCAATACTGTTGCAGCCCTAATATCCTGTCTGCTTAATAAATGTTAAAATGTCCACCTTAAATTCTTAAGGATTCTGAGATATCTCAAACTTAATTCCTACTAGTGCAGTTGTTATTTTGGATATCCCTATTTATAATTTCTACTAGTAACAAATAGCTGTTGATCTCTTCATTTGCAATTTTCACTAGTAAGAACACAGTTAGCACTAGGAAAAATTATATTATTGCTATATAAAATAGGAATTAATGAGAGGTCTGATTGTTGAATAAATGTTAAAACGGCTTGCCATATACATGCACTCTCAGACAGTTAAGTATGTGTGGGCATAGGCATGTATGTGAGAATCTATGTATTCGTGTGTTTATGGGAATCTACATGTACTGATTTGTGTGCATGTGCATATGTAACCACAGTCTATACATGAGTATACAGGTGTATGTATGAATGTGTGTCTCTATGAATAGATACAGATGTGTACACATGGGTTCATATATTCATGTTTGTTCATAGTCTTTTACAAATAAGCAAACATGTTTTCACTGCAGCTACGTGGACTCAAGCTGCTGTGCTAGGATAACTGCACAAAAGGAACAGAAAGGGATCTAACAAGCTGTTGCTTCATTCTACTCCCTATTGGAACACTGTATAATTTATGCACCTTTATGGATTTCTTGTTTTATGTTCGAACAAACTAACCTTAGCCTAAAATTGTCACCGTTTGTTATTTTAGGGCTTAAATCAGATCATTTGTGTCCAAACAGCTTCATGTTTTAGAAAGTTTACCGTTCAGCTCTGATCCCATTAAAGGAAACAAGAACGTTTTGTAACAACTTTTATTTTGAAGTCTGTTAAAATATTGTTTTAATTATTCAGAACAGAAAAACATGACAAAGGTCTGACGTTTCAGCGGCGTCCCGTGTTGGGACAGCTGGTCCCAGACCGTCCCTGACCCGTCCAACCTCCATCATGATGAGTTTGCCCCGCCCCCCCCCACGCACAAGTACAAAATGGTGAATACCACACAATGCGTAAATTAGTTCCTACGCATGTCTTGCGCACAGATCTGTGCGTGAGTTCAGTTGGATTTGTTGGAAATGTGAAACAGACAGAAACCTGCTTCTCTTCTCAGGTGTGAACTTTTCTTAACAGAGAAAAACTAAACTGATGAAAGTTTGTTGTTTTTAAGTTTTTATAAACGTTTTAAAGATGTGGCAGGTCTTTGCTGGGGGAGCTTGACTCCAGTTGTCATGGCAACAGCAGAGGAAGCAGGGGAGATCACCTGGTCACTGCTCAGAGGATCCTGCTCTCCTCTGGATGTGGGATATCTCCAGGATCGGCATGAGGAGCTGGAAAGCATCCTGGATATAAGAAGCACTGTTGGAAGCCTGTGTGAGGATTATTGACAGCCGTTAGCATCAGGGATACTTTTCTGACATATAGACTGTGAAATGTGTCATTAGTGATGCAACTGGTTAACAAACAAACAAGCAAACTTTATTAACAAGATGTAAACACAAACCTCGAGAAAGACTCCGGTGATCAGCGGGTTCAGGACTTCCCCCTTCTCACTGGACTGTAAAACAGAACATTCAGGTCAAATAAGTGAGAAAAAACACATTAGAGTTAAATCACAGCAGAAAGTAAACAAGGACAGAGGAGAAGTGGGTCAGAAATTATGACAAATCCTCAGAATGTAGAAATCTACCTAAACCTAATTCTAACTTAAATAATCCCAGTAACTCTGGTTTAACAGCAAAAGCTTTAGTTTAGGTCATGAAACAAAAGAAACTCGATTTTAACGAGATAACAGCTGCACAAGGGCTTTTATTGACCTAGATTTTTGTTGTTGCTTTGTTGTATTATAGAAAATATAAATACATTAAAGTCAGATCAGTCCTAGAAGGAATTCACGTCACCTGCTGCTTTAAGCTCCTGGAAGATCCTCTCGGGTTCAGAAACAATGAAGTTATAGTTGTTTGGATCAAGTATTGAAAATAAATTCATTTTCAATCTCACACCAAATGTTGCATGATCGTTTTAAGGGTTGGGAAAAACTCAGCTACAATGACATCAAGTGTAAGCTCAATATCTGTTACATTTACACAGTTAGAGGAATTTTTGTGTTTGCTAAGGCTCCTTGATGTGGTGGCCATCTTTAATTTGACTGATTCATAAAGTTAATCAGCTGCAGACATAAAAGTATTCATTATTTTCTGTGAGTGTCATAAACATCCCTTCAAGGGTTCATGGGATACTTTATTAACAAACACCGACCCGTCTTTTATAAGTAGATAACAATGAAAAGAGGGCCAAGAACTGATCCCTGCGGGACTCCAAAATCATAAAATCCATAGACACACTAATGTCAGCAAAGCATTTTTTCCTTTAGATTTTTTTGTTTCACACACACACCAGCTCCGGTGGCCTAGTGGTAGAGTGTCCGCCCCGGGACTGGGAGATCGGGGTTCGAATCCCGGTCGGGTCATACCAAAGACTTTGAAAAAATGGGACCCAATGCCTCCTCGCGTGACACTCAGCACTAAGGGGTTGGATTGGGGGGTTAAACCACCAAATAGTTCCCGAGCGCGGCCACAGCTGCAGCTCACCGCTCCCCACCACGGGGATGGGTCAGATGCGGAGATGTAATTTCACCACTGTGTGATGAATACTTGGGACTTTAACACACACACACACACACCTTTTGCCTCTAAGAGGCGGGCCATAATCAAGGGTTAAATACCAGACACACACTTAATGAATTAATGGGCTGAGTGTGTTTTATCACCCTTTGTTTAAATAACAGTTTAATCATTGTGGAGCTGAAAACACTAACTGCTGCAATTTGCAAACAGAATTATGCCAATAATTCACCAAATACAGACATCAGACCCTCGAAGAAACACATGAAAGTTAAAACCAGCCCACCTACCCCTGCTGTGGTCAAACAGGAGGTGAACTTCTTAGAAAGCAGTGAGATTTCTTTACACAGGACAACAGTTAATCTGAGGACAGACAGGAAAGCTGAGTTTCTACAGTAAAGTTCTGCACAGGTGTAGAATCAGGACGTTTGTTGTTGTAGTTCCTCACTGTGGCAGGATGCCGGCCTCGGCACAGCCGTTGGAGAACAGGATCATCTCAGCCAGTTTGTGGAAAAGCTCGATGGACCGTGCCGTCAGCTCAGCCAGACTCCTGATGGCTGCAGCATGAACCTCCTAACGGGTTCAAACGAACATTTTTATATCTTTATTTAATGATTTAAAACCTAAAATACATTAAGCATAAAACAGACTTCAGAAATGTCTTCTACATTTCCTTCATGGTATCCAAACATCTTCCTGACCGCAGAGCTTTGCTTTTAAAGCGTTTAGGGGAAAACTAAAAAACGTAAACATCACTCTGGAAATGTCTCGACTCTTTCCTGATTCTTTACGTTTCACTTTCTCTTATTCTGGAATAAAAATAGTTTAAAGGTGTAGTTCACTGTAAACCCATTTTGTAATGATTATTTCTGATTATAATGGGTCACTCTGACTCACCCATCTGGACTCACGACGGGGAAGGCTGTTGTTGGTTTAGCGTCCAGGAAACAGCAGAGAACGTCTGGGCTAGTAGAAGCTAACCGTTAGCATTAGCAACTCCACCACACAGCAGAACTCCAGGCTTGTGTTATTTGTGGAGATAAAACATCAACGTTGCAGAGCAAACAGAGTCAGTGGTAGAGTCGTGTTGCTGTTAGCCAATCAGAGGAGAGATGTCCACATATCAGGAAGTAAGACTTGTGTTCAGCTCTCCTCTGAGGTGGCGTTCTGCTAGTTCCTGAAGCAGGCTCACCTGAGCCCCCCCCACAACTTGCAAGGCATTCATTCCTACTAGAGGCCACTGCAAATGTACCAATGAGTGAACTACACCTTTAATAAACAGCTACAGTCAGAAAGAGTCTGACGGATGTTCCAAAGGTCTTAGGGATGGGCAATACATTGAAAATGTATCGTTATCGAAATTTCTGACTTTTATCTATATCGTTTTTTCCATGTCAATAAATTTGGTAATAAAACAATTTAGAGGTGTTTAGGTTGGGGACATTCATGTCTGTTTAAGAAGCTGTACCACCTCGAGTCACATGACAACGTAATACACGAAATACAGCCCCATCTAGTGGACAACTTTTGTTTCTGCACATACATGTAGTTATCGTCCTTTTATCGTTATCGAGGTGAACTCCTTTTTTTTATTATCTTAGTTTGTAATGGTTTAATGACTTTGCCATCTTATTCTTTACTTGTTGTATGGTAGGAGGACCTGCTCGAAAACGAGATGTCACATCTCAAGCAGTTTATCCTCCTGGAAAAATATAAGTTAAATAAATAAACTCCTCAATATACCGTGATGTTGATTTTAGGCTGTAGCGCCTAGCACTAGAAGGTCTAGAAAAAAGTTGATCAAAACTTCAAAGATTCCTGGAAAGTTTTGCTGCTTGGAGGGAAACCAGAATCCGTCTACTTCAGTGGCATTAGTCCGACTCACCTCTACAGATTGGCTTTGTGTTTCCTCCTCGTCACTCTCTTTGCTCGGGGGTTTGTTCATGTCACTGACCATGCTGCAGATGTTCTTACAGGCCTGTCGGAGAACAGAAACTTCACTTTTCTCACTTACATTTGAAACACAACCATCCTATCTTGGATGGGAGCAATGGCATGATGCCTGTTCAACCCTGGATCATCAGCTGTTGTTAAACAGACTCAGAGATTGTGAAGCTACCGCTCAGATGGGCATGAGTGCCCCAAGGCTTATTGTTGGGCCCTACTTTATTCTTCATTTTTATTAAAACACTGAGATGAAGGAATAAAATAGTTCTCTACGCAGATGACATCAGACTTTATCAGATGTGTGAAAGCAGCACGTAAACTTGGATCTTAATATGAATAAAACCAGATGAATGTTCTCTAGAAATCACTCCCAGACCTCAGATAAAACCAACATTTCTACACCAGAGACATTGGCGTCCATAGGGGGCGCTAGGGCGCCGCCCCACCAGTCTCACAGGAAGAGGAAGAAGAAGAGAGGAATCACAAGATGTATTTAAAAAAACATCAAATTTAAACTAAACGATCTATACACCTTATGGGCTGTAAGTGCTGTGTGTAATCTGCATTTAATTGTAGTTTAATAAAGTTAATACTTTTAACACGGCCGAAACGTCAACGTACTTCCTGTCACGTGTCCTCTCGCGGGCGCAGCGATCTTTACCATCGATTCATAACAAATTCCACTGACTACTTTATCATCTGGTTTCTCTGCCTTCTTTAAGTCTGAGGAGAAAATAGCATTGATTCATTTTTATCTGGGTCAACTCCTCTCCTATTTGTGCTCATTTTTAATAACATTAATTGTGTGATCTTCTGAGGTCTTTTCTTAAGCTGGGTGTGAATTTCATCTGGTTTCTTTTATGTTTGTGTAAATTTGTACATTTTAGTTTGTAACTTTTATTAGTGGGTCTTCCTGGCCCGTTTCTCAAAGGAGTTCCAGCTTAAATGGAGAAGAAAGGTTATTTAATAGTGCCTTTAAAGACAAAACTCTCAAGGTTCTTCAGATGGATGAGAAAAGAAAACCTTCTGGGTCCTCACCACTCAAACATGGTTAAATGATCTCTATTTGAATTCAGACCGGCGTTCTGCTCCAGAACCAGGAAACTTGTACCTTGCTGAGTTTGTCGGCCGTGGCGGACACACCGAGACCCTCCAGGAGTTCCGCTAGCTCCTCCTCAAACTCTGTTCCTGCTTCGTCTGAGATCAGAAAACACACAACCGTTTAGTTTTAGTGACGTCTGAGGTGATGTCAGCCTGCTTCGGCAGCCATTTTACCTTTGGTCTCCTCCACTTCCTCCTCATCAAACTCCACCATGGAGAAGGAGTCCTTGATTTGGTCCAGCTCCTCCCTGAGCTGAACCAGCTGGTCTCCGGACAGAGTGGTCAGCACCGACTTCACCTAAACACACACACGCACGCACGCACGCACACACACACACACACACACACACACACAAGGTTTTTAAACCTTCTGAACGTTTCGGTCTGAGCTGAAGCTAACAGAGTTTACTGAAGCAGAAGCTCTACCTTTGATTCGCTCTCCCGAGACAGAATCTCCAGAGCTTCCAGGTGCGACAGACCCTGAAATTCATCAAACAACATCCCATAATGTGCTACCACTTTCTTCTCAGAGTCCGATGACTCCCTCTCTGCTGTCTGAAGCTCCTCTCGCTCCTTCGCCTCCCGCAGCACCTGAGGAACACAGAGGGAGAACGAATACACTTCCTTATCCGAGGTCGGGTTCAGGAGGGAAGCAGACATCCCTCTACTCAGAGGGATCACAAGATCTGACCCAAGTTCTCCTCCCAGGTCCTGGAAAACTGCCAGAGGGAGGAGACCTCCTGATCAGCTGCCTGAACCACCTCAGCCACTCCTGGGGCGGAGTGCACCAGCTGGGCGTACGCCCGGGTGTAACCTTAAGTCCGACGTAGATTTGAAAGTTTCGCCCAACTCGTTAAGACGAGTGCACCACTCAGGCGTAAGTCCTTCAGCCGCTGCGCACAGGTGTAACATTTACGCCTGGTGTGGAGCAGGCGTAAGTGGGAAGATCTAGGCCTAGAGTTGTTTTATGAGCGTGTAAATAAGCAGCAGACGGAACGCACAGAGGAGACTCGCCGAGGCTGCAGCGCAGCCGATTAATTTGTTTATTCCTGTGTTTAAGCACTATATTATTAGAGAATTGTGTACGGTCTATAATAATAATCCATATGAGCCATTCCGATCATTTTCCTGGATGCAGCGTTCTCGTGCTGAGGATGTGAGCTCAGCGCAGCGCTCATCCTCCCGAATCTCATCGGGTAGCGCGTCGGGCGCTGAACAACGCCATAAAGGTCGATAAAAGCAGGTGAATCCACTTCAAAAATATCTATAATCACAGAGCTGTATGGCGAAGCTTTTGGAAGAGGATACTGCCAGTTTGGGGATTTTTAAGAGCAGACTGGTGTATTTTTGCGCTTGACAGGAGATTTTTTATTTATTTTTTCTCCTCAACTGTACGCACTCAGCCGTCACTCGTTATTGATGCAGCAGTGATCATCTTCCAAACATTTTTTTGTTTTGTTTTTTCGTTTTTGTGTCATTAAATTTGATAGAAAGTTGCCTCCCGCTTTCAGCTTTGCTTGGGCCGATATGTTGCTAGGCAACGAGCACAGCAACGCTTGTATTCTCGTGAACGCGCATGATACGCCCAGGCGCAGCTACGACTGGTCCTAGTTTGTGTTGGTGCACTCGGTCTAATCTCCAGTCTTTACGTCTGACTTAGCTAAGTCAGACGTAAGGGTTAAGACTGGCTTAAGTTACGCCCAGCTGGTGCACTCCACCCCAGATGAGGAGGAACAGCTCGGCTGCTTGGATCCAGGATCTCATTCATGATTTAAATCTCATAAAAACAGGTGGTAACTGGAACGTAGACGATCCAGAACCAGGATCTCAGACGTAGAGATGACTCTCATCCTAGCTGTGAGCAACAGCGGTTCTACAAAAAGCAGAAATGAGAGGTTCCTAAACCAGAAGCCCTCCTCTCTCTGAGCTCACCTAGGGATCTGGTCTATGAAGACCAGAGACAGCCTGGATGGTGTCAGTCCCTAAACGATCTCATCAGATCCACGGTTTAAACCAGACCCACCTGGGACAGAGTGGCATTCCTGTTCATCAGACCTTTGGTCTTCTTAAAGCCAGGATCACCTTCTGCTATCACGTCCATCGTCTTCTTCCCGATAAACTCCAGAGCATCCAGACCTCCACTTATCACCGTCTTCCCCTGTGAACGCTCTCTTTTAGTGTTGTTTGGTTTGGAAGCTGCCTGGAACATCAGCACCAGTAAACATCTGCTTACCGTGTTCTGGACGACGCTGGTGAGAGACGACAGCATTCCCATTGCACTTCCCACCGGTGACGATCCGTCGCTCTCAGCTCGCTGCTCCTCATCTCCGACCTCACCTGCAGGAGAGGAACCTTTAGACCGTCTGAAGAGACGAGTGATGTTTGAGATGTCTGGACCTCACAGCGTCGCTCACCCTGCTGCGTCTCCTCTTCCGTCTGAGCCGACAGTTCGGTCGGACTCGGGATCCCCAGAGTCGTCTCGGCTTTCTCGATCACCTGAGTGAGGCCTTGTCCTGGACAGACGGGGTCAAACCAACACCGTCATGCCTCTTTTCGTTACCAAGGTGATGATTTCTGTCATGTGATTTATGGAAAGACCCCATTATGTCTAAAAAACACCAAACAGCAGCCGGACACTCACCCACGGTGGCGACAGTGGCTGTTGCTGTGGTCAGAATGGATTTGCCCCAGCTGCCCCAGTATCCCCACCCCCCCTGAGAGACCGTCGCCTCGCTACACGTCTGTCCGAGAAAGAAAACCAAAAACAAACAGCATGAGTCCAGGAAAAGTCAGGATTAGCAGGTGCACGTCAACAATTTATTAGTTTAAAAGTGACTCAGTAAAGAATAATCTGACAGATTATTTTAATTTCCTACATCAGCAGAGACTTTAAGGAGCCTCGAGCTTCTATCCATCAGAGGACCGTTAAATCCAGCCTCCGTACATCTCCTTAGGTTGGTCAAAGACTGTCCAAAGTACCAGAAGCTTACTCAACAATCAACGTGTTCAGAATATGTAGGGTAAATAGTCGTTGTGAGGAGGGATATTTTAGAGATTCGGTTTATCACAAAGAGCAAAAACCTCAAAATCAGTTCTTATGGAAAAACCACGTTTATAATTTTGCTGCATTTCAGCGTTTTAATGTGAGAAATGTATACAAATTATACCTTTATTTACATTTCTGTACATAAAAACACCTGGATGACTAAAGAGAGAATAAATCTACAGACATGTTAAATGTTTTAGCTCTAATAACTAAAAACATCTAAATGTGAGTCTGAACCAGTTTGTTCTCCAGTTAGTCTACATGATGTGGATTCTGACTTAAACCACATATCCAGACTCTTCCTGTATTCTGAGTTGAACTTAATGCACAGTAAGGTCTAGTTCCAGCCCAGTTTGTGAATCCATGATGTGGTCATTTGTCTTGATCTGATATTATTATTATATGTTTATCTCTTATTCTAACCTGTGTGTGTGTGTGTGTGTGTGTGTGTGTGTGTGTGTGTGTGTGTGTGTGTGTGTGTGTGTGTGTGTGTGTGTGTGTGTGTGTGTGTGTGTGTGTGTGTGTGTGTGTGTGTGTGTGTACCTGCTGCTGTGGGTTTTTCTGTTCTACCTCTGCTGCTGGCTGCTCCTCTGCTCGTGGTCTCGCCTCAGCTTCAGCCCTGGCCTCCGGGTTCCTCCTGGCCTTCCTGGTAGGGGCTACGTCTGTGGAGATGCCAGGCGTGGATGAGGAGGAGCTGTCTGGTGTTCCAGCTGGAGAAGCATTCTGCATTCCTTCAGCTGCTGCAGCAGAAGCTTCGCTGTCTGACATCTTAGCAGGTGTCTCAACACATACCTGCAGAACGAGGACCACTGTTTACCTGCTGATGTCCTGCGTGCTTCAGAATGCACGAGGCTTTATGCAGCAAGTTGGACTAGAAATGCTCTTATTCACTATTTTATGTGAGCTAGCTATCAGGATCATGCACAGCAAGCAGCAGACTTTCTTCAGCTGTTGATTGGTTTTCTGAAATCCAAAAGTGGGTCAAACTTTAGCTTTATTGCCTTATTGAATAGTTATTACACACACACACGCACACACACGTGTCTGTATAAAAGTCCAAACCACTAGAACAGAGGATTTTGTTAATAAACGAAGGAAAACAGAATTTTTATTTGCTAATGACGTGTTTAATGAACTCTGGAATGTTTTGATAATGATGCGTTCATGAACCTTCAGGCATCAAGACACTTTATTTAAAATGTGCCTTTTATAGAGTTGAGCTGAACGTGAACGTTATATTCGGTAAATATAACCGTGTGTGAGCAACCCAAACCGAAATAAGACAGAAATGAAACAGGTATTCTCTTATTCTGAACATAAACTCACCTTTTTCAGTCGTTAACGTTAGCAGCGGAGAGGCTGTTTTCCTTCGTGGGTTTAGAAGAACAACAATCCTCTTTACTGTAGTTTAAACCTCTGGTCTTTAGTGTTAGGAGGGTCTAACGTTTCCGATGTGAGGCTCGGGGATCAGGTTTGCTGTCCGCGCAGATTAGCCACGTCACAGTTTGTTTTCAAAGGTTACGGCCAGGTTACGGCTAGCTGTTAGCATCCTAGCTAGCCATGTTAGGGCAAGCCATTTTCACATTTAATCAACAACCCCTCAAAATGTCAAAACTGAAAATAAAGATATTAATATATGTGTGTTGTTACTAGTAGAAATTACATTTAAACATTTATTAGGCAAACTGAAAATGTATTTCAGATATTTATAATAACCGTTATAGTGAACGGGTATCTTAAATGTAATAATTCAGACAAAAAACGTCACATTTCTATTCATGTGAATTGGGTTTGTAGCTCCACCTACGACTGTGGCAGAGGAGTTAAGTGGACCCAGGGGTCTGCAGGTTCGCGCCCCATTCAGTCTGGTGGTTGGAGGGACCTTTGGTGGCACCAGTGTTCAGCAGCCTCGCCTCCATCAGTGGACAGCTGTGGCTACAATGTAGCTCATCACCACCAGCATGTGAATCGATGAACGACTGGTGTGTTTTAAAGTGCCTTGGGGGGTCATAGGCCTCTGGAAGGCTCTATAAATACAGGCCATTTACCTGTCCACAAATACATTCTTCCTAGCTGGAATGGACATTGTGGATAGAAACAGAATTCTAACTAGGAAGAACTCTTCCTCCATTTAGATAGGACCTACTAGTCATTTTAATTCAGTTACCATCTCAGGTTATCTAA
The DNA here is from genome assembly GCA_006937985.1 of Aphyosemion australe. Taxonomy (NCBI): domain Eukaryota; kingdom Metazoa; phylum Chordata; class Actinopteri; order Cyprinodontiformes; family Nothobranchiidae; genus Aphyosemion; species Aphyosemion australe. The sequence continues at coordinate 779,654 of SSNS01000108.1, read as the reverse complement.
AACAGCATATGAGGACTGAAATAACACCCACAATTTCAGAAACAGGTGGCAAGAACTTAATTTAGAATAGAATAGACTTTATTGATCCCACAGTGGGGAAATTCACTTGTCACAGCAGCACCATCACTCAAAGGGTAATTAGAAGAAGATAAAAAAACAAGGGTACATGTATATACAATTTAAATCATAGCCATGAATATGTAGACGCCCCCATTGGTTTTTCTTGTTTTAACACAGTATTATGATGTTTCATTATAATAAACAGCGGAAGTGACGCCGTTAAGTCGGCGTGACTCTGAAGATGGCGACAGTAGTCGCCGAAACCGTCAGTAATTAAAGGTAAATGAAACATCATAATACTGTGTTAAAACAAGAAAAACCAATGGAGATGAAAAATGAACACAGGAAGAACATAACAAGAAGATGTAGACGCCCCATTGGCGCCGCCGCCATATTGGATGGGTCCCTCACTCTCCAAACCCAACTGGAGTCAACGCAGGGTGAGCAGCTATGCCCGTTTTTTCTACAGGCTTTGGTTGTAACCAAAAACTATATATAAGATTGTAACAATGGTAGTATCCAGCATGTCTGTGATTTAAACTACCCCGTACACATGAATGATAAATGTGACACTTGTCCTTGATAGGGTACATCTCAGAAAGTAAGAATGCTATTATAGTTATCTGGAATGTTTATTTTTACTAGGAAAAATAGATTTGTAGATATCTAGAATACACATCCAGTTTGCCTAATAAGTGTTAAAATGGCTTGCTATACTCGTAAACTCGTAGACATTAATAGGGATAATTTTTAAATGCTTTTATGTGTTTTATAACTGAATAAACGGTGATGATTTTCATATCATGAGAGAGACACCAGGTCTACTCCATTGTGTGTCCAGTTAATCAGCTCACAAACCGCTTAATTAGACCGGAAACACAACAAAAGCTTCCTGGACCCTTCAAAGTAAAACGTTTTAGAATTTCCGTAAACAAAGAAAAAGAGACGTAAATCAAAATGTATTGGTTTTAATAAAGGAAGGAATATAGTAAAACACACGCGTTTAAATGTTTTATTTTGTTTGTTTGATATCATATTGAGTCGTTTATTTATGTAGCAACATTTCTCAACAAGAGTCATCTCAAGGCACTTCACAAAGTAAACGTTACTGAACCTATGGTTTGTATTTGCCTGTAATTTGATTAAAAAAAAACCTGTTGAAAATAAAGTTTTATCTGTCACATGTAAGCCCCGCCCACTGCTTCTCACCTGATCCAGGAAGGAGCGCGTCTCTGGCTTCGGAGTAAAAAAAAACACCAAGAATTCACTGGAAAGTTTTGATTTACTCCGAGTGTTTCAAGTCTGCTCCTGCTGAGGACTTGTGGTTTCAGACGCTGCAGCAGCAGGTGAGGACAAATACTTGTTTGGAAACCGTCTCTTACCTGAGAGTCACTCTGACTACTGACTTCTAAAGCTTCAGTGTTAAGGTATTTGACTTAAACCTGTACTTCACTTTATTTAAAAGATAAATAAATAAACAAACATTTTTAAAATGCATCATAAATTTAAATATCTCAAAGAAACTTTCTTATTTATTTACTACAGGTGCCATAAGTCACGTATCCTATAACTGCATGAACTCTTTTTCTCTGCTTTTAAAGTTCCTAGATTAGTGTTTATTTTTTTAAAGATGTACAATTGTAAGACAACAAATTTATATTCATTTCAATTTCTTTTAACCACCACGATATCTTTTCTTTGTTAAACTGATGATCAAGTAAAAGCTGTAATTTTATAGAATATCTCATTTCTAAGAATAAAATGTCTTTTAAACAATCTAAATTCAACCTAAAACAGGTTTAAAATGTTTTAGATGAGCCTAACAGATCGCTCTAACAGGTTAGTAGGTCAAAAGTCACGGCTGCCTCTGACTCTTCCTGTTCTGCAGGTTTGTCTCGTCCAGATGTGAAGTGAGATTTTTTACTCTCACGGCATGTTTTCACCTGAGAATCACCACCTGTCACAGACGCTCCTCACGGTGCTGCTGCTCGCCGGCTGCACAGCGGATGGAGCTCATGGAGGGTCAGAAGCTGTGTCCCAGGTGCAGCTGGACTCTGTCCCCTCCAGCAGGGTCATCGTGGTGCAGGAGGGATCCGGCACGCTCATTGAATGTAACGTGACAGAAGAGCAGGAGGGTGTGATGTGGTACAACTCCAGGGGAGCTGTGGTGGAAGCTGATGCAGGTAGGAGGAGGTTAGCAGCAGCGTGTGGTGAGAACGGGCATATATTTTCGTTTTTTAAAGAATGACTGGACCTGAACTGGTCCTAATTGTTTTTTGGTTTTTTTTGAAGATGCACTAATTCTGCTGATTCCTGTAATTAAACAAATACAATATTTCATAGACACCAGGGCTCTACGGTACAGATATTGAGCGAATATTTGGTGTTTTAGTAGCTGAGAGTCACACGTCCTTCAAAGTTTAACAGGTCAATAACAGAAGGTAGAAAAGAATTGGAGAAGCGATTTGTTTTCCGAGAGGGTACATAAAAACCACGCTCTGAGGGCAGAGTGTAGAGCGTGGCGAGGCTGACCCAAAACACATCTAGCCTTCTGTAGCGCCTGCTCCTCCCATAGAGACTGAAGGTCTCTTTGTTTAACTCCAATGATTTAGAGCAGATTTTGACAATGTTTTGCAGTTTGTTCTTGTTTTTCACCGACAAACCCCTTGTACCGGCAATAAAAGTTGCAGAGAATCCTTTTATTTACATGAAGATAATTTAATTTCCTTAAAAGATAGATTCTCTGCTGACCACGTTTAAAAATGGAGTCTGTGTTTATGTCAAACTGCAACTTGTTGTCGATCCAAGAACCAAGATATTTATACTTATCCACCACCTCAACCACATCTTTTTCTAACCAGATCATTTCCCGTCTGTTTCTGGGCGATGGGGTCGGAGAATATCTTCACGTTCATCATGAACGTGAAACTCAGAGCGACCGTGTTTCTATGGGAACCAGAGTTTGTACCATTCGACTAAAATAACTTAAACGTTTCTCAACAACAGATGATCGTTGTTCAGATCTCTGACATACAGCATGATGGGAGACGTGGATTCTTCCTGGACTTGAATCACTTATTGTTGTTTTGGTTTTAGGTGGGAAGTGGCAGATCCAAGAAAACGGTGTCCTAAACATTTCCGTGGTCTCTTTCGAGGATCGCGGCCGCTACACCTGCGTTGCCTTCAGCAGCGTGGGACCCCCCAGAAACTACACGGTGACCCTGCGTGTCGCCTACACCAACAGCGGCCTGGGGGTGTACTTCGTCGTCGTGTGTCTGGTGGCCTTCACCATCACCATGATCCTTAACGTGGCGCGGCTGTGCATGGTCAGCAGCCACCTCAAGGAGACGGAGAGGGTCATCCAGGAGTTCTTCCGCACCGAAGGAGCAGAGAAGCTGCAGAGGGCGTTTGAGGTCGCCAAACAGATCCCCATCATCACCTCAGCCAAGACGCTGGAGCTCGCCAAAGTCACGCAGTTTAAGACCATGGAGTTCGCTCGGCACATGGAGGAGCTGGCGCACAGCATCCCTCTGCCGCCGCTCATCCTCAACTGCAGGATGTCTGCAGAGGAGACGGCGAACCCAGAGTCTGACCCTGCAGAGCCGGAGGGATCGTCTGGGAGCAGGCAGGTTTTAGGTCCGAGCCGCTCCGGAGCTGAAGATGAGGAGGTGTGTAAGGTGTTGCTGTCAAGTGACCCACAAGGGAATGATGAAGATGATGATGATGCCAGTGAGTCATTTCAGCACGCAGAACAAATTCAGCTGTGAGGAAAAAGACGAACGCGGTCCGGGTTCTGGAACAATGTTTCACCGAAACACGTTTCTACAACGAAACGTGTCTAAAGACTCTGACAGGATCATAAACGACTTTTACTGTGAAAATAAAACTGGTTTCTCTGACATTTCTCTCCCTTCAGCTTTACATTTTTCCCTTTTTTCTGCTTATGTGAGCTCCTCACGCTCCCACAAACAAGAAGATTTTTATTTCTCGTGTTGTTTTGATGTCACAGACGCAGGCTTCAGCGTGGTCGCCCACGTCTGTTCACGTGTGTTGTTAGTCAGGAAAATCAGCTGGAATGTGGTCGTTTTAATTCTGAAGCAACTAAACAGAAGAAATGAACAAATCAAATTTTGATCCCGTTTAAGAGACGTTTCAGAAGTTTTTGTTCATTCCTTTAATGTAACGATGAAACGTGAAACTGACGGTTAAAATCACAACACTGGAGCCTTTTGATGACGGCAGCAGCATTTTTGTTGTGGCTGCACTAAAAACATCAGATTTAATTATTTATGACCTAATTTAAACCTTTTTATATTTCTGGATTTCATTTTCTTACATGGACTAATTTGCTGTTTGGTGCAACTTTATCATAATTTGAAGTTTTAAAACTTATTGAAATCCAAACTTTCTGCTTTTATTTGACTCAAATGTGGAGAAAACACATTTCAGGTGGACTGAGTGAAATCGCTGTCTGTCATAAAGATGAGTGAACAAACTAATAATAAAACAGATTAGTGGAAAAAAGAGCCAGTTCTGACAAACAAACCTGAATTCTTAGTGTCTTACTGCTGTAGAAACTTCCTGCAGTTGTTATAAAAATGTTGATAAAACCTGCTAAAAAGATTTTTTCTCATCGGCTTAAACATAAATATTATATTATTATTATTATTATTATTATAAATGAACTCTGGTTCAAAACAAGTTTTAGTGAAAGTCACGACGAGCCAAGAGACACACGTTGCTAACTAGCTGTTAGCCCATCGATCCTGTGGAACATAAACTCCGTTTGTCTGAACAGAAGACGTCGTTTTTAAATTCTCTTTTCCATCTTGGTGCTCATAAACATGCAGGAATAATTTATCACCTGTTGGTCTGAGAAACTTCGACGCCTGATATTTTATTCTGAGGTTTCATTTTTCCTGTGACATTTAGAATCTGCGGAGTCAGCTGTGGGATTAATGAAGTATGAAAGGTGTGCCATTTATTATTATGTGTTACACACAAAGGTGTAAATATATCAACCAGGTGAACACTGGAAGTGTTTTCTGATAGAAACTCAGCATGAAAATGTTACAGATTTGTGGTAATTAAGCTGTAAAGACATGAAAATAAAGCAAAGCGGAGCCTAAAATTAAATCTTGGAACGTGTTTAAACTGTGAAACTGACTGAATGAAACACTTGCTGATAATTATGAAAGTACTTTGTTTCCTTTTGGATGAAAGAAGGAAATATTCTGATTTAAAATTTTATAATCCAGAATAAAAGCTGTTACTTGTGCTGTGATGATGAACCACAGGGGGGCGCTGTGGTGTCACACATCTCCTCTCTGCTCTGACTCTTCTCTTCCACCGCCTGAACCCTTCAGGGGTTCAAATGTTGCTGCAAACCTCTCATCCAGGATCCTGTTGCAGTTTTTATTGTACATCTTGTTAAATTTCTGCTGCTTTGATAAAAATGTCTTTAAACTTTAAACCATGTTTGCATTTGATGGGATTCAGGAATGAGAAACAAACCTTGACTTAAGCAGCAAGTCTTTAAATGCAAAATGAAAACTGAAATGTAATTAAAAGAACCGAATAAACTACAAACCTGAAATCTAATCAAGCCATTTATTCATAATTTAGCCTTAAAGATAATAAAAATGTCAGAAAGCTGTTGAAAAAGGCTCACCTGTACAGCATGGTTCATTTTTAATAGATAAGCAGTGATTTAACCACTAATTTCCTCAAAACATTTAGATGTTTTAATGCTCAAAATAAATATTTCAAAGAAAAAAACTAAAGAAGATAATTGTCTTTGTTTGGTTTTCCTGCTGTTCATCTGTACAGATTTTGGAGTCCCGCAGGGATCAAGTCTCGGTCCTGGTTGTTAGCAAAATATCTAATGAGCCACTGGTTGGATTTGCATGAAATTCTCAAAAAGTAATTGTTGGATGTCAAATCATTTCAAGATGGCTGCCAGAGCTAATTAGCATTAGAAAATAATCAAAAGGCTACAACTTTTACAGATATCGAGCTAAAATGTTAGTGTTAAAAGAAATAATGAGACTTTTGAATAGAAGTTTATTAATATTGTTATTTTTTTTAAATAGTAAATAATTTTTAGTCATGAATGAAAATAAAATAGCAAAAAAATAAACTTTTATTGTTTTCTTTTTCTTCATGGAGAGGACACAAAAGGGTTACAGAAAAACAGAAGACTAAATAATTTACAGCATTTTTCACCTTTCGTTGTAATTAAAGTAAAAATATGTTGTGGCCTAATCGGAGCGTAATCTAGAGCCCTGAGATGACTTTAGTTGTGAATTAGTGCTGATAAAACCCAAACTAATTTAGAGGAATTAAATTACAGCTCTTTTATTGAGCTCGTCCTTTGCCGGGCTTTTCTGTTTACAGCAGTATTTTCCCAGAGGTTAAGCTCCAGTAATACAGTTACCAAGTCTGACCTGCCTGTGAAATATCAGGCTGGCCGCCATCCCAAATAACAATAACCTTGGGCCTCTGAGCTGAATAACTCTAAAAATCCATCCGTCTTCCTTTTCGTCCTCTCCAGAGGCGAGCATATCTAAATAGAATTGATTGGGTCGAGCGATCATTCATCACAGCGAGCCCGAGCTGCGTTTAAGGAGGAGAGGAAGGAAGATTTTAAAGGTGGAATGTTTCCGACAGGCCCCAGTGTCATTGAGGTAAACTGAATGAATCGATTGTGTGTGTGTGTGTGTGTGTGTGTGTGTGTGTGTGTGTGTGTGTGTGTGTGTGTGTGTGTGTGTGAAGTTGTGAGAAAATCACTCTATAGCAGTCTTGAGAGTGTGTCTGATTAGGCATTCTTGTAAAAATGAAGCCAGCATGCTGCAAATTTGGGCCTCTTGAATTTAAATTGCTCATAAAATTAGGTTAGAAGAAGATTGTTGCTAATTTCATTTGCAATCAACTGGAAGGAAGAAGACAGAAGAAAAGACAAGGGCAGAAGATGATGAGTTCCACGAGACGATGAGAGGAGTGTTCATTATTTAAACATAAGGGCAGCATGCAGACGCAGCAGCCATGATTAGAGCTTCTGTTCCGGGGATACGAGTGTTTAACTTCCAACATTCACCCAGCCGTCATCTTAGGTTTGAGATAATTACACGACGAAGGGCAAACACTCAAGACTTTAACGTTTTTTATCAATAATCCTTTTATTTCAGCAGCTGAAACAGTTTCATCCTTCTAGGTTAACAAATCATTTCTTACACTAACCAGCTAGTCATTTTATTTGTAACCCAACAAAAATCATTCCAAAGAACATACGGAAAACAAAAAGTCCACATAATATCAGGTCTAGACGCAAGTCACTGCATTCCAGTTGGAATAAAATCCGATTTAGCAGTTTATAAAGCTAGCAGAGGGAGGGAATGTGTCCAGAATGTCCTCCAGTCTGAGCCTAGAACAGCATAACTAAAGGGATGAGCCAGGATAACCCAGTGTGACCTCCAGTCTGAGCCTATAGCAGCATAACTAAAGGGATGAGCCAGGATAACCCAGTGTGACCTCCAGTCTGAGCCTATAGCAGCATAACTAAAGGGATGAGCCAGGATAACCCAGTGTGACCTCCAGTCTGAGCCTATAGCAGCATAACTAAAGGGATGAGCCAGGATAACCCAGTGTGTCCTCCAGTCTGAGCCTATAGCAGCATAACTAAAGGGATGAGCCAGGATAACCCAGTGTGACCTCCAGTCTGAGCCTATAGCAGCATAACTAAAGGGATGAGCCAGGATAACCCAGTGTGACCTCCAGTCTGAGCCTATAGCAGCATAACTAAAGGGATGAGCCAGCTAGAAAATTCAAAATGGAAAGTCAGAAGCCTCGTTAATCACATCTGGTTATATAAACTCATGGACCAGTCCTTCTTGGACACAGATTATTTTATGGACCTCTGGTTCTCTGAGGAATCTGTTGGAGGTTCTGTGGTCACATTTAAGGGCCATCCTGTCCCTGTGCAACCAAAGCAGCTCACACAGTCCAGCTCAGTCCCAGTGTGGTTGGTGGTCTTCATCTGGATCTCAAGACGTAGTCATGGAGATGAGGGTGTCTTGTTTGTCCCCCAGCCATGAGCTTCAGCATGCATTGAGAAGGTTCTCTTAGAGTGAAACAGCTGAGATAAGAGTCAGCTCCTCCAGGTCTGAGATTCTACACCTGAAAAAGGTGGAACCCTTGGTCCAGGTTGGGAGTGTGTCTCATGTCAGATACGAGTGCAGGTGTTCCTGAGCGATGGTTTTAAACTCCTACAGCCGACTGTGTGGCTCATTAAAGGAAACGCTGGAGAACGATGTTTTCTTTCATATTTCAGGGAATAAAAACATCCAACAAGGTCGTTTACTTGCTGATTCATGAATATATCACCTGATGTCTGTCAAGGTGCCGTTTTTAACATTTTGTCCCTGAGGACTTTAATAAAATGTGGATGTGAGGACGTGTTTGTTGTGAAAGTAGCTGAACAAAGCCAGCATGTTTGATGTCCGGTTCTTTAGAACTGCAGCAGCAGCAGCCATGATTGGATTTACTTGAACTTTTCACCAGTCTGGCTCCAGACGCGGCCTTCTCCTCTCAGCTTTGAGCTTTTCTGATAAGCAAGATGCTCGAAACGTCTCATTTCCCCTATAAACCCACTGTCATTAAAATAACATTTTCATTTTACTGCTTTCGCCCGACAATTTATGCTCAACAACCTTTTCCATTAAGGGGAGCGTTCAAAGTCGTCTCCAGATAACCTTCAACTAAAGCGTGCTCACCGTCCAGCGAGCGGTCCGGTCGAGGTCAGAGTCTGGCGCCCAGAGCTCTGCAGCTGACCCGATTCTTCTGCAAACGCCACATCTGTCAGGAACTAACGGGAAATAATGGCCATGGCAACAGCACAGCAGCTCACTGAGGACCAAGGTGAAGGTCGGGGACCACGTCCTCTGATGGTGTCCTCTGAGAGACGAAAGCTGCACAGAGAGAAAGTATTCAGCCCAGTTTAAGGCCAAACGCATCAGCTGTTTCCTCAGGCTCCGCCTCTTCAAACAGATCAGTACCTTCATCAGAAACCTGCAAATCCAGTCCTACACAAGTCTACTGCCCCCTGGTGGAGGACCTACAGGTGGTGAGGGCCAGTTTTATTTCATAATAAAATAAAAGTGTGGTAAATGAGAAACAAACATTAAACTGAAGGTCAGAATGATCGTGATAAACACAGATTTTGATTTTATCTGCTGGGGAATGTTGGCCGTGAATTCTTAGATTGGCTGAGTACGGAAAGCCAAGTTCTGTTTACGATAAGAGCGACATCTTTGGCTCGGGTTCTGACCCACAGGAAAGAAAAGACGCAAAGCAGGAATCAACACAGTTGACTTTGCTTATTTGAAGAATGTAGCAGAAAGAACGGGCCTTGGTGGTAATCTCGCCTCAGCCCAGAACCTTCATTTAAGGCACTTAAGAGCGGTCTCAGCCAGGTTTGCATAATGGGGGAAATTACAGCCTCCAACACGCTCTGTTTGCACTTCCTGGAAATCAAATTGCTCTCAGTGAGAGGAACTAACCTGGAGAGCGTAATGGAGGCAATTTCCTGTTCCCGTTTTGTTACTTCTAAGAGAGCGTTTTTAAAGTTGCAGGATGAATCAATAATTCTACCTGAAGGCTTGAACTCCAACTCTTTCTGTAAATTAAGTTATTATCATACCGCAGAGATGAAAGGGTTGAGTCAGACCTTTCATGCGGAGCTGCGTTTTCATCTTGCTTTTGGTACTTATTAGCCTGATTTTACCTTTCTGTGCTCAAGTTCACCAGGAAGGATGTAACAAACAAAACTAACGACAAACACAAACAACTTAAGACACGCCTCAGTTTGTTCTTGATGACGTTGGACTTGAGTGTTTGTAAGAATGTTAGATCTTTTATTTAAACATCCACATATTTCTTATTTTAGTGCTTTGTTTTTCCAGCACAGCACTGAAACGGGCTCTACTGAATGATTAAAGCTGATGCGGAAAATTTGGAAAACAAATGAGTTTAAAGGGACACTAGTCCGTTTTGGCTTGTTTTTAGCACCCCCTAGTGTTCGTTGGCGAAACCGAAAGGGAAACTGATCTCCTCGCTGTGCGTTCGTCTTTAACACCTTAATCTAACAGCTGAAACGTCTCCTCAGCCTTCATTAGTGTCTACAGGAGCGGTTCATCACTAAATCAAACACATCAGCTGTGTTCATGATCTAAAACATGCTGGAAGCAGACTGCAGATCCAGGCAGGTCAAGCTGAATTTTCTAAGTCCCAACAGACCGGACCGGCAACTGTGAAGTTGCAAGTGGAATATTCTGGCCACAGGGGGGCGACAGAGGCTGGGTGGCCTTTCATTAACCCTGTAAAAGGTCATTTTAGCACAAACTGGCTCAAGAACATGATTTAAAAATATTAAAAAGTTGCAAAGTGTCCCTTTAAAACATAGTTTAGCTATAAATATATTGTAGAGATTAAAAAAACAATAATAAAGTGGTTCCACCAATAACACGATTCAGACCAGAACCAACCACTGGACCATCTGGTTGAACCGCCGCTCTTTCCTGGGTCCTCCACTCATTCCACACTCAGGTATTCAGCACCAGAACACCACTGGTGTGAGAGGTTCTCCGCTCAATAACATCAGAGCAGGAGAAACAGCCGGCTGCTACCACTTCAACTTTAGGACAAACTACCAGAGTCCCAAAAAGAAAAACTCCATTTGAAGTCACGGACAACAAAAGACGTTTGGACCTAGAAAATGGAGACTGGTGGTTAGCGCTAGCTCGTTTTCTCTGGTGATGTGGGTTTCTGGTTCTGATGGACGCAGCAGATCAAAGGAAGATATCTGAGGAGAGGGCAGTGGCACCCCCAAGGGGTTGCCAGGGGTGGCCATGGCCACCCCTAGAAAATTGCTGGTCACCCCACTGGCCACTCCAGGGAAGACCAGTGTTCTGTAATAAGTAATTTTAATGTTCACACAAACCATAAATGTATCTTATTTAATCAAGACATAAATTTAAAACCCAATAAAAAAATCATAAAATTAATGAGTAAATAAAGAATCAGAATTTTAAAAAATGTATCTGCTGCTCGCCATTTAAAAAATAAGTTTATATCTCCACGTTGCACCACTTTATCAGTCATTTTTTGTGAAATTATAAAAGAAAAATTTAATTCTATTTTTGAAATAATATTTAAAATGAGTGAAATGTAATTTCACCTATGGTCACGAGCTTTGGGTAGTGACCGAAAGAACGAGATCGCGGATACAAGCGGCCGAAATGAGTTTTCTTCGCAGGGTGGCTGGGCTCTCCCTTAGAGATAGGGTGAGAAGCTCGGTCATCCGGGAGGGGCTCGGAGTAGACCCGCTGCTCCTCCACATCGAGAGGAGCCAGTTGAGGTGGCTCGGGCATCTGATTAGGATGCCTCCTGGACGCCTCCCTGGTGAGGTTTTCCGGGCACGTCCAACCGGGAGGAGACCCAAAGGAAGACCCAGGACACGCTGGAGAGATTATGTCTCTCGGCTGGCCTGGGAACGCCTTGGGATTCCCCCGGAGGAGCTGGCCCAAGTGGCTGGGGAGAGGGAGGTCTGGGCTTCCCTCCTTAAGCTGCTGCCCCCGCGACCCGACTCCGGATAAGCGGGAGAAAATGGATGGATGGATGTAATTTTCTGAAATGTTTGTATTTCTCAAATTTGAGTAAATGTTTGGGATGCATATTGTTTTTTAATAAAAAAAAGAATAAAGGAGCATGAAACACATCGCTACAGGCTAAACTCTCCCAGAGTTACCACAAGGACCAATTTGGTGTGCCATCCCCAAATTTTCTCTGACCCCGTCTGGCCACCCTTATCAAAATTTTCTAGGGGCGCCTCTGGGAGAAGGTTGAGTGATCCTTTACTGAGTTTGTGTTCAAAACCTAGCTTGTTCTGTAGATTCGCTATAACAGCTTTAACCTGCCAGGGTGAGACTCAGCCACGACCACATCGTTTCGGCTCAAGATCTGAAACATTGAAACCATTTTTGCTAAAGTTAATCAACTTGGAGCAATCCCAACGCGCTTCAGAGCAGACCAGAGAGCTCTTAACACACCACCCACGGTAGGATTATCTGATAAGATAATCAGGGGGGCCTTAAGATTGCCGGTAGGGGAGAATCGGCTCCACTAGGCCGTGTGATCTGGGCCTCACAGAGAAACATCAGAAATCAAAACACAAGGCAAAAATACAAAACGAACACAAAAGGACACGATGGATGACTAAATAAACTCACAATGGAATAAATGGGCGTGACAAGAAGTAATCCACATGAAAACACCCGCGTACATGATGGGTACGTCCTTCCTTTGTGTGTTTTAAAGTAATATTTTTCATTAGTAGATTAGTTCTGGGGACTAAATGTTGGGATTTGCTTTTAAAACTGTTAAAAGGTGAATGAAGCTCCACCGTATTTTATTACTGACAGCTGAGCGACGGCTGCTGTAATGTCAGTAATATTTGTGCTGGAGGTGGTTGCTGTTTGGTGCGTTTTAACAAAGCTGCCTCCCTGTTGGCTTTGTGCCGGTTAGAAGTGTGTAATTTGGAGATAACAGCCTGTAATTTGCTGGCGTCTCTGCTGTGTGATTTACTGCTGAAGAGCTGCAGGTTCCACATGTTTCAGGCTGTCGCGTGTCTGCTCCCTCACTCCGAGACCGGTCCTGCTGCCGTCCCCTCACAGAGGAGGTCTGGAGGTCTTAAACTGGACAGGTAGATGTCGTGACTCAGCGTTTTCTCTCCAACTCTGATTTGTGACGGTTGGGTCGGAGATCGTTCCTGAGCAGAGGCTCGGGAGCGACTTTACTGAGTGGCAGACTCACCATAAATATGCAGTAATGAAGCTAATGAAATATTTATTGACCATCTTCTCTCTTTATCTTCGTTCAGGCAGGTGGAGCTCCTCTGTGGAAGAAAGCTCCTGCGTGGCGTGACTTTAATGTTACCGTTCAAGTTGGTGTTGAAATGAGGGATTTCGGCTGCGGTCGCATTTCCATAAGTCAGCGTGAGCCGAGCCTTCGGAGGCTGACTCGGGCTGCACGGCATTAATTTAGAGCTCGCCAACACGGGCTTCGCTTCAGCGGCATGGCAACACCGTTTTGTCATATTCAGGTCATGGCGACTGGCAAGTCAATTATACAGTCTGTGCTCCATCTTCAAAGCATGACACGCAGCAAACATGTTTACTATGCACGGATGTGTGTGTCGGCATCGCATGCTTTCTCTAACGATCCGCCGTTCCACCGTTTTAAAAAGCTGCAGGATTCAGGAATGTTTCACCTTTTATCAGCCGGATTCAAAACCAGGCAAACCCAACATCTTACGCTGCTTTAAGAGACGCCTTTCATTACTCAGATACTTCAGCAGAAGGATCCAGAACATGATGAAACATCCCAAAGGTAATCCCAGTAAACATCCAGCTGTTTGGCTCACAGAGACTTTTTGTGATTTACAGTCTGGAAGTTTTAAAAAATGTAATTTACCTTAGAATGTTATTAATAATGTGATTCTGTCATTCTGTCTGGAGCAGCCGACAAATCTGCTCCTTCTGCTGTTAAGAGTGAAGCCATGATGTCCTCTTGTGTACAGGAGCGGCTCCACACCTGAGTCTGAGCTCTCAGGTGTGGAGCAGATGGTCCTGCCTACTCACCTGTAGTCCATCATGGTGTTTTATTAAACATCACATTATTAATTACTAACTTTAGCTACGTTCAGACTCCAGGAACGACAGGAGGAACGTTGCCTAAAGGAAAAAATTGTATTTGGTCATCCTAACATTCGACTAATAAACATTTTTCTTGATTATTTGATTAGTCACCAACTACTGTAGTCACTGCCTGCTTGTTGTGGGTCCAGCTCGTGTTCGCGGCTCCAGTCCGGGTCACACCTGTAATGACTGACTGTGAGGACCCGAACAGAACACTGCACACAAAAGACGTTTAAGGATTTTACTAAGAGTTTACTTCTGGAACTGGAGCAGAAGAGGGGAGCTGGAAACTCTAGAGAGTCCTCCAGACATAGAGCAGAGGCATGGTGAGAGGACGGCCTCGGATCAGAACCGTGGAGACGATGCACAGAGAAGTCCAACAGGCAGCAGACAGGAGGCTAAGGTAGAGAGTCAAATCCAGGGTCTTAGTCCAGAGAGCAGAGGCCAGTGAGATATCCAGAAGGGGCGAGCGAGGCAAGAAGGGGTAATCCAAGAGGTGAAACGGGATCAGGAACGGGAAGGCAGAGACAGGTAAGGAATGCTGCACATGTGTGCACTCAACTGGCTTTCTATAATCTGGCAGCGAGCTGTAGACAGGCAGAGGTTCATATGGTTGGTGAGACAGGTGCATCCTGGCATGAGCTGATTACAGAGAGCAGATGTAGATGATGCTGATGAGAGCAGGCTGTGGTTGTCATGGAGATGAGGGCAGACAGGGCTGGATCATGACATCACTCTGCTCAGGTGTGTCCACCAGTGACTTTCTTCAACTAAGTGAGTTAATCACCTGTGAAACAAACATCAATAAGATGATGTGCAGTAACAACTGATACTGCCCCCAGAGGTCATGTGGTGCAGTGCAGGTTCTTGTGAGCGATTTGTTTCATGATGTAGAAACAATAAAAATCTGTCGTTAATCGTGTCGACTAATTATTGGTTAGGGTCAGGGTCAGGGTTGCAGCCGTGTGAGATCCATCTGAACCAACAGGACTTTTGTGATTAGGAAAGTGTGCCATTTTTTACATGTAGGGGCGGGGCTTAAGACAGTCCCACAGTGTTAATTTCGTTGAAAAAATATTTTCCTTTTTTTTCATGAAAAATGAATTTTTGCGAACGAAAACAAAACTAAAACTAAAATAGATCACTTTATACAGACTAAATTATGACGAATGTTGATTTTCGTCGACACATAAAAGACAACGACAAAAATCCAATCAGAAAACGGAAAAGATGGGAGAACGGAAAAAGTAACCAATCAGCAAATGGAATAGGCGGGACTAGACAAGAAAATAACCAATCAGAGTCCAGAGACGGCCGGTCAGTCTGTGTTTTGGTATTTCCATTAAATGTTATTAAAACAATTATAAATGTAGAGTTTTATTGATCCAAAGATCACATTTCTGTACAGTTTCCAGGGTAGTTAACATTTCCTTTACATACATTGAAAATTATTGCATCAGATGAAAAATACATTTATTTTAGTCGACTAAAATTAAAACAAATTGGACGACTAAATTGTGACTAAAATTAAAAAATAATTTTAGTTAAAAGACTAAAACTAGTTTAAAATTAACACTGTTGTCCTGGAGCTAGCATTCCGTCACTGATCATGTGACTGTGATCACGTGTGATCTTCAGGGCCATTACGGTAATCGGGGCGCTCTTAAGACGGTCAGAAGGAGAGGATCGGGTCACAGATCAACACGATTATGTTGCTGTGTGATCCGGGCCTCGGAGAAAGATCTCAGTCATCTGGGATGGACTGGGAGTCTACCTCTGCTCCTCCACGTCAAACAGAGCAGGATGAGGTGGTTCAGGTGAGATGCCTTCAGCGGGACATGTTTCAGGCATGTCCTTCTGGTGGGAGGATTACATATCCGCTGATCTGGGTTCGCCCGGGAATCCCACGGGAGAAGCTGACTCTGGAGAGGCTGACTCTAGAGAGGTTGACTCTAGAGAGGCTGACTCTAGAGAGGTTGACTCTAGAGAGGCTGACTCTAGAGAGGCTGACTCTAGAGAGGCTGACTCTGGAGAGGCTGACTCTAGAGAGACTGACTCTGGAGAGGCTGACTCTAGAGAGGCTGACTCTAGAGAGGCTGACTCTAGAGAGGCTGACTCTGGAGAGGCTGACTCTGGAGAGGCTGACTCTAGAGAGGCTGACTCTGGAGAGGCTGACTCTAGAGAGGTTTACTCTAGAGAGACTGACTCTAGAGAGGCTGACTCTAGAGAGGCTGACTCTGGAGAGGCTGACTCTGGAGAGGCTGACTCTAGAGAGGCTGACTCTGGAGAGGCTGACTCTGGAGAGACTGACTCTGGAGAGGCTGACTCTAGAGAGGCTGACTCTGGAGAGGCTGACTCTAGAGTGGCTGACTCTGGAGAGGCTGACTCTAGAGAGGCTGACTCTAGAGTGGCTGACTCTAGAGAGGCTGACTCTAGAGAGGTTTACTCTAGAGAGACTGACTCTAGAGAGGCTGACTCTAGAGAAGCTGACTCTAGAGAGGCTGACTCTGGAGAGGCTGACTCTGGAGAGGCTGACTCTGGAGAGGCTGACTCTAGAGAGGCTGACTCTAGAGAGGCTGACTCTAGAGAGGCTGACTCTGGAGAGGCTGACTCTGGAGAGGCTGACTCTGGAGAGACTGACTCTGGAGAGGCTGACTCTGGAGAGGCTGACTCTAGAGTGGCTGACTCTAGAGAGGCTGACTCTAGAGAGGCTGACTCTAGAGAGGCTGACTCTAGAGAGGCTGACTCTGGAGAGGCTGACTCTAGAGTGGCTGACTCTGGAGAGGCTGACTCTAGAGTGGCTGACTCTGGAGAGGTTGACTCTGGAGAGGCTGACTCTAGAGAGGCTGACTCTAGAGAGGCTGACTCTATAGAGGCTGACTCTAGAGAGGCTGACTCTAGAGAGGCTGACTCTAGAGAGGCTGACTCTGGAGAGGCTGACTCTGGAGAGGTTGACTCTAGAGAGGCTGACTCTAGAGTGGCTGACTCTAGAGAGGTTTACTCTAGAGAGACTGACTCTAGAGAGGCTGACTCTAGAGAAGCTGACTCTAGAGAGGCTGACTCTGGAGAGGCTGACTCTGGAGAGTCTGACTCTGGAGAGGCTGACTCTGGAGAAGCTGACTCTAGAGAGGCTGACTCTAGAGAGGCTGACTCTAGAGAGGCTGACTCTAGAGAGGCTGACTCTAGAGAAGCTGACTCTAGAGAGGCTGACTCTAGAGAGGCTGACTCTAGAGAGGCTGACTCTGGAGAGGCTGACTCTAGAGAAGCTGACTCTAGAGTGGCTGACTCTAGAGAGGTTTACTCTAGAGAGGCTGACTCTGGAGAGGCTGACTCTAGAGTGGCTGACTCTGGAGAGGTTGACTCTGGAGAGGCTGACTCTAGAGAGGCTGACTCTAGAGAGGCTGACTCTAGAGAGGCTGACTCTAGAGAGGCTGACTCTAGAGAAGCTGACTCTAGAGTGGCTGACTCTAGAGAGGCTGACTCTAGAGAGGCTGACTCTGGAGAGGTTGACTCTGGAGAGGCTGACTCTAGAGAGGCTGACTCTAGAGAGGCTGACTCTGGAGAGGCTGACTCTAGAGAAGCTGACTCTGGAGAGGCTGACTCTAGAGAGGCTGACTCTGGAGAGGCTGACTCTGGAGAGGACGGTCTGGGCTTCTGCCCCTGTTACCCGGATCCAGATATGAGGAAGACAGCAGGAGAAGAAGAGGTAGGAAGTTTTCATGAATGGAGAAAACAAACGGCTGAATCTCAGCCCAAATCTTTAAACCTCTCACATAAATGTATGTCTTTGGTTTCTTACATGAATCTGTCTTCCTCACCTTATTTCCTGTTAGACAGACAGGCTGCTGGAGGTAGGAGAAACTCTTAGAGCGAGCTGGCTGCCGGAGGAGCCTCATGCGGGGAATGTGGCAGCAGATGAGACGGATACGGAGGCTGATTTTTAGGATTAAAGCTGAGTGTCCTTGTGTTGCTCACGGAGCTGAAAGAGAGCTGTCTTTCCCTCGCCTCGCCCATGAGACGTCCTATCGTTTTAATGCCTCATTTCTCCTCCGTCTACAGCCTTGGGTTCATTTCTCTGATCTTCTCATTAAGCTGTCCTCTGTGGCTGCTCTTGTATGACATTGAAAATTTATGTAAATGTCTTATTTTATTTCAAACTGCACTCAGAACCTGGAAGGCCTTTTCGGGCTGCTGTCATTTGATTCACACGGCAGGAGTCAGAAATTATTTACGCGAATCAGGATGAAAGACGAAGCTGAGAAAACGTTCATTTTTCTCCCAAACGGAACGCCGGACTTCCGGCCGCTGTAATATTATTGATATTTGGGATTTCTGTTGTGACTCAGAGCTCCGGCGAATCCGTGGATGAGAAAAATCACATCCTGGAAGCAGAAATAGATCTGGGGGAGAATGAAACCGTCCCAGTAATGGCTTTGTTTTCATCACGGTGAGTCCCACAGCTGAACGAAGACAAACACGTGCTCGCTCATTTGGCTTTTAACACGTCGAGGTTTTCCAGGAAGCTTTTATATGAGAAGGAAAACCACATGGGAGCAACAACCAGAGTAAACAAACTCTTCAGCTGCACCACCCACCAGTAAAGAGCAGACATCCCCTTGAAAACACACAAACACGCTCTCTTTGCTCTGCTTCTTCACAAAAGGAGCAGGAGTTTGTTGATAAAAGTGAAATCTGCCAGGATCTCTGGTGTTTTCTCATCACAGCTTCAGAAATCATCACCAGGCGGTGGAGCTGCAGAGGACGTGGGCCTCAATCTGCTTCATTCAGAGGTTCCTCAGATGTTCAGCTTCACAAAATAAAAGTCTCAGAACTTTTTAATGACAAATATTATATTTAATCTACATTATTTATGTCTGCTGTTATTAGAGCCAGACCGCTCAGGCTAAACGTATTTATAAAGCTAATTTTATCCCTGCAGACGGGAAACTAGCAGTAAAAGGTTTTATTTTTGTTTAGAAAATGAATACAGATCATAATCGTGTAATAGAGTCAGAAAAGGGTAGAATGCCTTCTCCAGGTCAGGGACGAGGTCCTGCACCAAGTGGAGGAGTTCAAGTATCTCAGGGTCTTGTTCACGAGTGAGGGAAGGGTGGAGCGTGAGATCGATAGGTGGATTGGTGCTGCGTCTGCAGTGATGGGGGCGTTGTACCGGTCTGTCGTGGTGAAGAGAGAGCTGAGCCAGAAGGTGAGGCTCTCGATTTACCGGTGGATCTACGTTCCTACCCTCACCTATGGTCACGAGCTTTGGGTAGTGACTGAAAGAACGAGATCACGGATACATGCGGCTGAAATGAGTTTTCTCTGCAGGGTGGCTGGGCTCTAGCTCGGTCATCCAGGAGGGGCTCGGAGTAGATCTGCTGCTCCTCCACATCGAGAGGAGCCAGTTGAGGTGGCTCGAGCATCTGGTCAGGATGCCTCCTGGACGCCTCCCTGGTGAGGTTTTCCAGGCACGTCCAACCAGGAGGAGACCTAAAGGAAGACCCAGCACACGCTGGAGGGACTATGTCTCTCAGCTGGCCAGGGAACGCCTTGGGATTCCCCCAGAGGAGCTGGCCCAAGTGGCTGGAGAGAGGGAAGTCTGGGCCTCTCTGCTTAGGCTGCTGCCCCCACGACCCGACTCTGGATAAGCGGAAGAAAACAAACCCAAAAACAAGTTGTTTCATCAGCGGATCGTTCTCAAACACAAAAGATCAGAGAACCAAGCGTTTATAGTGAGCGTATTTATGCCAGCTAGTTTACCAACGACCACCTTCACCCTCACGAGGAGCTCCAGGGTTGTTCCCTGCTGACAAAAACCCATAGGTGTTACCAGTAAATGTTGTGTTTTGGTGATGGGAAGCTGGACCAGCGTAACCAGCACCAGCATGCTTGTCTATGCTGGTTTTTCAGCAGGGTTCTGGTTCTCATACAGAATCACTTTCCTGAAGATGGAGACTGTCTGGAGATCAGATTCAAAGCTACACTGTAAATACTGGAGAGTTGAAACTGATGACATTTATTTAGTAGTTTTTTTCTGTCTCTTTGGACAGCAGAGGTGCTTTTCTAAACAAGCTTTGTCACAAGGGAAATGTTAAATGGATGAGCGTCTAACCCCAGTTTCAGAGAAAATCTCGTCTTCAGGAATCTGATCCAAACACCTTGAACTGGGCTTGGAACCACGAAGAACCAGACGGTCCTCTGGAGACAGCACTAATGGGGCTGGCTCGTATTAATGAAGCTCTGCTGCAGCTTTAAAGCTCAGCACTCTGCACTTTCTTACAGCTTTATGCTGTGACGTAAAGAATCAGCAGGCACTTTCCCCTTTTTAAAGGTCTGTTAAAAGTGTGTATTTTCAGAAATGACTCAAAATTCAATCATTCAAGTCCTGAATCATCATGAAGCTGGGGCTTCTTGTGTCTGAGTTAAATATGGTGTATTTATGCAGATGGTGTGAAATGATAAAATCCCATATTTATAGTAAATTTCAGCAGTAAAGTGCAGAAGTCTGAGCTGGACATGCACAGAGGAGTAAAGTGAACAGAACTCACTCTGAGCCCACTGCTGCTGTACAGGATGTTTGAGGTGATGTTATCATGGTGAACACTGGTTCTCACCGACCTGCTGATGCAGGCATCGATTTCTGGACCGGCCCGGTTGCCTTCTCCTCCCAGCCTGTTTGCATCCTGAGGACTGGGTTAATGGTGTGTTGCTAACTCCGGCCCAGTGATCCTTTACATGCTGCGCTCACGCGGCCGCCTTCACCCTGCATATCCATCACGGCTGTAGTGGCCGGCCTGACTCATAACATATTTATGAATGCAGCCTGAGGGAGGCTTGTGCTCGGAGTACTGATACAGTCTTTAGATGCTGCATTTTCATCACTTTACTGCTCTTTTCCTCTTGTTTCTCAGCTACAGAGATGCTGGTGAGATGAACATTTCAATTGAACTGATGACATGCTGCTGTGACGTCCAGATCCAGCACCGAGTCAGAACTAGTGGTCCAGGATCCTCATGGAGGTGGTGATAGAGTTTAGAGGTTTGTTGGGGTGTAGGCAGCCCTGACTGAGACAGGAAGAGACTGAACAAGCTAGCTACCAAAGCTAGCTCGGTTCTGGGCTGCCCGCTGGATTCTGTTGAGGAGACGTGTGAAAGGAGGATGCTGGGGAAGATGGCCTCCATCTTAAGAAACCCCTTCCACCCACTGCACTCCACTGTGGAGGTCATGGACAGCTCCTCCAGAGGTAGACTGAGACATCCCAGATGTAAAACTGAGCGCTATCGTAGATCTTTCATCCCCTCTGCTGTAAGAGTGTATAACTCCTCAGTTTAAGCTGTACTGGTATCATCCTGGTACACAATAACACCAATGCAATATTCATGTGTTCTATACTTGTGCAATACCAGATTCACATTGTTGTCTGTGTCTCTTACAGTATGCTGCATAGTGCTGGTACCAAGTTTGTTTTCATCTTTTATTTTTGTTTGTTTAGTGATCTAAGATTACAATACTAGATTACTGCCTATGTGTAAATACATGTATCCTTGTTTTTATCTTCTTCTAATTACCCTTTGAGTGATGGTGCTGCTGTGACAAGTGAATTTCCCCACTATTCTATTCTATTCTATTCTATTCTATTCTATTCTATTCTATTCTATTCTATTCTATTCTAGAGCTGAGCACCAGTTCACCCAATTAGCAGCTAAAGCTAACACAGCTGAGGAGCTCACTTTAGCATGTTCTCACACCTGCAGCGTTTAGTTGGTTTAGCTCAAACCCGGGTCCGTTTGCCTCCTTGGTGCAGTCCGATTGAGCCGGTGGGAACACAGAACTCTCACCAGGCTGCAGAACTAAAGAATCGAGACCCGTTAGAGGAGGTGGAACTCCAGAACGGTTCATTTACGTGAGCTGACCTCAATCTGAAACAATGACCATGCTTGACTCAAAGGCCTCCTGTAGCAGGTTAGTGTTGCATTCTGGGATGCAGGAGGACTCAAAAAATTTCATTTCAGTTTATTTCTATAGCGCCAAATCACGACGAGTCGTCTCGAGTCACTTCACAAAGTAAACATCCCAACTAAGTTCAGTTCATTATTCCAATTAGTTAAAAGTTTCCTATATAAGGAACCCAGCAGATTGCATCGAGTCACTGACTAGTGTCATAGACTTTACATCAATCCTCATACTGAGCAAGCATGTAGCGACAGTGGAGAGGAAAACTTTAACAGGAAGCAGCCATCTGTCACGACTCACTGGGGTTTGAGAAGACAGAGCAAACATCAGCATCTACTGAGTAGCTCCTAGCTAGCTGAACATGACGCGAGGGCTCAGGTGGACGATCAACGAGAGCCGGTACCTGACAGGTATCTGTGCCGATGACCAGATTCATCAGCTCTGACTCGTAAAAACACTGAAGAGTTCAGAAACGGCTCAGGGAGGGGGTGATGTTAGCTGGCAATAGTCATCAGATGCTGCCCACAGGTTCAGGTGTGTTCCTGGTGTCTTACCTGGTGAAGCTAATCAGGCAAACCAATATTAAACATATTATTACTGTTACAACAAAGCACGTTTTTTATGTTTTTGTGCTTCAGAGACAAATATTCAACACCTGTTTTCAGGTTAGAACATTTGAGATTTTAAAGATAAAATGAAATAAAAGATTTAAAAATCCTCTAAAGCAGCTTTTCCCCACTTTACTATGACAAAGAGACTAAATAAACAGCAGGGAAACATCAGAGAAAGGTATTTCTTACGTTTTTAATCAAACATATTGAGCCATTATCATTAAAATAAAGAACAAATCTATTATTCTGGTTTAAAACTAGGTTAAATTTAGGCTTGAGATGGTTGTTAAAATCCTAACTCTGATGCTCAACACAGGGACAAACCTACAACGACGAGTCTGAGGAGAGACTTTGGTAGCTGCTCTGCTGTTTTCATCATTACGCTATAATTAAACGGTTCCTTCAGGAGAAATCCTGATTTCCCGAGTCTGGAGGAGCTCTGGTGCCGGTGCTGAGCTGCTGTGGCCTACATCGGTTCCCCTTAACAACAAATATGTAAAAAGGAATGTGAAGTCCTCATGGAGCTGCTGTTTCAAAAGGCTGTAAGTAGCTGCTGATGAAAGACCCACAGGTCCGTCTGTCGCGGTTCTGACTTAATCAAAGTCAGCCGATCCTCCTTTGATCAGAGCGTGTGGCGTCTCCTCTTAAATCCACGGCACAAGTGTCAATTTAAACACCAATTTGTTCGTGGTGAACAGAGCCGAACTCCGAACAAGGACAAAAGCTTTTGATCTCACATCCACACGGGGAAAATCCTGTCTGACGGGCGCTTTGACACGTCTGTCGCTTCTTTAAAAGGTGAGGAAAACGTTCCCGTGTAGCCGTTTAAATTTTTAACCAGACATGAGCGGCACAAGCCAGAGCGGTGAGGAAAGATCTCAGATCACCAAACTAACAGCAGGTAATTCTGCAGGAAGGGAAAATTATGGGCTGAATTATTAAAGTGACGTTTGTTTTAAACGCCACCTGTGGGCTCGGAAAACGTTTCCTTCGTGAAGGACGGAGCGGGAATCCTAGCGGCTGCATGGACAAATGCAGAATTATAAACGCTGTTTTAGATGTGTCTGACACCCCAGAAGGACAGAGCTTTATAAGGACTCTCATGTTGGGACCAGAGGGAACAGATTTTATGACCTCAGGCTGAAAGCTTTGATCCAAATCAACCTAAAACTTAATATCTAGCTGTTTTTGACCCGTTGGAGGAGAGTCGGAGCACACCACGAACACATGAGGAGAAGCTCTGAGCAGAAAGGCCAGCTGGGATTTGAACCAGCAACCTTTTTGCTACCAACTGCATCACCATGCAGCGCTAAACTAATTAGTTTTTTCACCAGAAGAAG
>SSNS01000108.1:715455-745792 GCA_006937985.1 Aphyosemion australe | reverse complement strand
TGATGATGATGATGATGGTGATGATGATGATGATGATGGTGATGATGATGATGATGATGATGGTGATGATGATGATGATGATGATGATGGTGATGATGATGATGATGATGATGGTGATGATGATGATGATGATGATGATGATGATGGTGATGATGATGATGATGATGGTGATGATGATGATGATGATGTTGATGGTGATGATGATGATGATGGTGGTGGTGATGATGATGATGGTGATGATGATGATGTTGGGAGGATTCTCTCTGGATCTGTTGGGTAACTGAACTCTCATGACTGTGTGTGAAGGTGGGACCGCTCTCAGCTGGAACAACTGTGTTTTTGTTGTGTTGAAGCTGATGAGAACAAACCTGATGTGTTTGTTCAGGAGTTGTTCTGACCTTCAGACCAGATCAGAACCTCTCACCTTTTCACCTCAGAGTGTCGACCTCAGCAGGACTAAACGTCTCTCTGGTTTCACACTTAGAAAACCGTGAATCTGACCAAACGTGACATGTTGTGTCCATGAGACTCAGCTGTTGGCCTGCTGTGACCTTGTAGCCTCCAGTTACACACACATGATCACACACAAAAATCATTACTGTTAAAAGCTCCATCTCATTTCCACCAGCAGCAAAAACACGTTTGTTTTGTTCTGCAAGCCCTCTGATTCCATAACTAATATTCATTCAGTCATTATTCTGACTTTCATAGTCATAAATATGAATTTCTGTTATAATTACTGTTGTGATAGAAACCAAAGGATGCAGGCAAAATGTTTAAACCATGAAACTAAATTAGACGACTGCATTAAACAAGGAAACAAGCAGAAGGATGTTTCTGATGAGGAACCAGAGGACTAATAAACTGTTAGGAGGAAAATTAGTGAGTGAGTCAAAATAAAAACAGAAAAAGTTGGAATGTGTCTTATTATTGTTATTATTCTGACTTTAGTTTAATAAATACTAATATTAATGTCTGGTGCTCTTAGGTTTGAAAGCTCCTGTGAGATTTTATCTTTCCTGTGGAAGGAACGGTTTCCATAAAACAGTAAATTCACATCCTGACCCAGATCAGCTGTTTTAAATCTGCTCACCCTGAGGATCCTTTCACAATAAAAGCTTTTTGAATCTGCTGCACTAAAAGCAGTCACCAGCCGTCTCTTCTGAGTTTTCCTTCATGACCAAATGTTTCACAAACAGAATAAAAACTAAGATCTATGACTCCACCTTGTCGTTTGAGGCTTTGTTTCACACAGATGTTGAAACCGTTCCTCTCCTTTTCAGAGGCTGATTACGCTCCGAGGTGTTCCGAGCAGCTAGCTGCCGATACAACTCATTTAATGGCACACTCTGTGCTTTCATGGCCCCATTTAGATGATTGATTCGGGGCATCTTAACCAGCTCAGTATGCATTAGTGATGAATTGCACGGTGATTTAATGTTCTCTTGTGGGGGCACTTGGCAATCAGCGTCTTCCGTAAACAACACGACACCTGTAATCTGGTGTTCTCTCCATCAGGAGGAACTCCATGATGAAACGACTGTAACTCCTGGTGGGAATCTAAACATTGTTCCGGTCCGTTTGTGTCCCGCTCGCTGGCATTAACCTTGTTGATACTGACTCTGGTGGTTTATTTACTGCCACATAAACCCTCATAAGCAACATGGAATTTGATCCTGAGCCTTACCTTTGGAGATTTGTGTCCTTACAGGCTGTCGCTCTCACACGTTTAATAACTTCATGTCAGGTATTGGGAGGGAGACGGTTTTAATCCCTTTATGCGACACAAATGTGATGCAGGATGAAGGAAAGAAGCTTCAAGGTGAAAAAGGCAGAAATGCTCTGCTGTGTTTGTGGAGTTTCATGGATTAATGGAGGAAGTTGCTCTGCACCAACTTCTGAAGTTATTGTTTGTTCGAGACACAATCGGGGGTCTGGAGCCACATGTGGCTCTGAAGAGGCTCCTGTTAGCGTTGACTAAAATCATGAGACCATTACGAATGTTTAAATCTAAATCAACAACAGGAAGAGGTCATGTTGGTCGTTCCTGTGGAGAATCTGATCTAATGTTTATCAGACAGATGACATCATCGCTGTTTGGACTAAAGCAGGGGTGCCCATCCTGGTCCTGCAGGGCCGGTGTCCAGCATGTTTTAGTTTTAACCCTGCTTCAACATACCTGATGTCAAGCAGCAGGTGGTTAGCAGGCTTCTGCAGCTTAATGAGCTGCTGCACAGCTGACTGAACCACTGAATCAGGTGTGTTGGAGCAGAGAAACCACTAAAACATGCTGGATACCAGACCTCCAGGACCAGGATTGGGCCCCTCTGGACTAAAGTATCAAACGAACGACTAAAGAGGAATACAATCCTGGTACTTTGGGGATATACTGGGTACCTAAAGGGGTACTCACAGAGTACGTACAGGTATGTGGTGTATTCTGTAGTAGCTTGTTAACCTGTACGTAGGGGATACATACGGGGTGTGTATTTTGGTATTTAAAAAGTACTTCTGAGGATACTTATTCGCTCTAAGTACCTCTTCTTTAGATACCTAATGAGAGCTGGAGCTTCCCTGATGTCTATGCCAGTGATTCTCAGTTATTTTATGACCCCCCCCCCCACACACACACACACACAAAGGAACTATAAAGCATTGTCTTCATCAGACACCGAGGCTTTTCCTCATTTTCGCCCGTTTTCACGGTAAACCCAGGGATGTAGGCTTCGTCGTGTTTTCTAGTCTCTACCTGTTAGCTAACATCAGTTGCTCAGGCGTCTCCATCGTTTCCTCCATCAGCTCTGAGCACAGGTGTGTCTGACTTTATGGGCTGCTTCTCTTGCTGAGATCATCAGGCAGCCTGTTAATTAGTCGGAGCGCTGCTGCCACCTAGTGACTCGAGGCTGGTATAGCATTAAAATGTGAAAAGAGAGACTAATAATGAGTCCGGACTCTTACGCCCCACTAACTGAGCTGGTCTGGAGACACAAACCAGCTGTTAGCTGCACATGTAGACTAAAAACAGCTGATCCGTGGGCCACTAGAGGGCGCTCATGCTCTCATGGTAACACAGCCAACGACTAGTAAACACCAACCTATCCGTCTGAATAAACAACAATAAAACTGATAAAAGCATGTTTTGTTTTCCAGTAAAGCTCTTTCAGCGATGATCCTCCGGTCCATCAGAACACCGATTCCTGTTTGGCTGAAGCACCTGGGTCCGTCAGCTCGTCTTTAATGAGAGAATCGGGTATGGTGCAGCATTTTACTCATGCATTAATGAAACGATCAGCACCACGCTGACGCTCTAATGAAACCAGGCTGCTGCGGAGATCAGAAAACCAGCTGAGATCAGGGAGCCTTATGAGACAAAGACAGAGAGGAAGGTCGATATCAAAGTTAGGAGCCAGATTTATGGTGAGTAATTAATGAGACTTTTCAAGCGTTCGTTGGCAGGAACACACGAGGCTCTGTCTGCTATCCCAGGGCGTTTTCCAAACACATCAGCATATTAAGTGTTTGACATTAGGATTTATCATCGACGCTGATTAGCCCGTGCTTCTCATAACACTCTTAGAAGAGATGTCATTTAACTCCGATTTGTATAAAGAGGTGTGGGAAAAATTGGAGCAGGAAGCATGAAACATTAACTCAAAGTAAATTAGCTCCTATTTATCCTGAAAGCCTTGTTAGCCGGGTTTGATGCTCAGATGAAGACTTTTGCTACCTGAGCTGATTAGGAGGTGACCCCAACGCTTCTGATGCGCCTCGGAGTCCGGGTGGATTTTCATCAGTCGGATACTAAAACATTAAATGTTAGCTTAAATGAAGCGTATAAAAAGTTATTAACATTATCGGTGTGCCCTCAAAAGTTGTTTGAGGAGTTCAGGGTGTTTGGGTGTGATACGTTTAGATCTTAAAGTAATGCTAAATAGTTTTTAAAACTTTAAACTACAGCTTTAACGTTGATCTCAGTGGTTGTTGAGTTAGAAACTTGACTAGTTTCATATCTGACACCACTTTGCTGCCTTCTGCTGGGCAGATACTGCCTTTAACAGTTTTGTGGAGCAGGGAGGTGTCCTATAGGGGGAGCTCTTTACCTGCTTTATGGCTGTTAGCTGTTACGCTAGCAGTTAGCTTTTTCAGTTTGCCGATCGTCAATAAAAAGCACAAGAAGAGGAAAAAAAGAAGTTTTCTTTTTCTGTTGGCATCATGGCGGAGCCTGGGAGTAAAAGTAACAGAGTAATGTCTTTGGAGGTGAAGCAAAGAGCTAAAACCAGAGTGAACATCGACGCGGCCTACGCTAGTTTGAGGGAGCTAAAGGAGGCTACAAAATCACAGACTGATGGTGACCTGGCTTTGTTGCTGCTGGACTTGTAAGTAATAATATTTTTTGTCCAACAGTGTGGATCTTTTTACTTCGTGGTTTATTTTAGTATTAGCTCGTTGATAGCGCTAGCTACAGCAGGCTGCAGTTCCATTTTCAACCAGTAGGGCGGAGGAGCAGGAACCTGCTCTGTGTTACTTTAACTAGTAGTCAGAGCAACGGTCAGAGAAAACGCTGTTAAATGTGCTCTACTTGTGTTTTATGCAAAGGTTTAGTCATCAAAACTTCGATTGGCCGGAAACATAAATGCACCCCTCCCCCAGTCCTATCAGACAGTTGAATGGTCCTGTTGCATGCTGGGATGTGGGTGTAAACAAACATCAGTACCATGATGCTAAAGGAGAAGAAGAAAGGAGAAAAGGTGAGTTAACTCACCCTGTGCTGTGACACCGTAGGTTAAGCCCCCTGACCCATAGAGCCCCATGCACTAGAGCACCACTCAGCCTTAGCCAATAGCGTTAGACATCCACAGATCACGAAGCATGTGCGTGTTTGCAGAGAACTGCTACAACTTCTCAAAGATCTGCGTTTTTAAGAGAGTTGAGGAGTGAAATGTGTAGCATTATGTCTTGTATGTCCCTAAACAGCTACCGTATTTCAAGATGGTGCATGACTATGGCAGGTTGACCTCAGTTTATGTTTATAAAAATGTGAATTTTCAATATTTAGAGTAGACGTTGGTGAGAAATATTAATGGAAAAAGTTTGTGAAATAAAGCATCACACACTGTGCCTTTAAACACATGTGGAAAAACTGGAGTTAAAATCAGGAAAAGCCATTTTTGATCAGAATCACCAACCTTTATTTTGACTGATCTCATCTGAAGTAAATGATTTATAAAACCTGGATGATCGGTTTAAGCAAATGAACTCTTCGTTTAAGACGGGAAAACCCACAACAGTCTCAGCTAGGATCCGACCCATTCTTCTGTTTTTAGCTCTGGCTCATTTTCCTGTTGAGTTCAAAAGGTGAAGCTTCAGATTTGGACCAAACTCAACAATCATTTTAATTGATGACCAAAACAACCTGTTTATCTTTCCAAACCAATAGCAACAAATCATATTAGAACGTTTATCTTCTTCTTCCATGAGCGGTGGGCGCTGCCTCCTGAGCCTGAAGGAAACGGCTTTTTAGAGCCCAGAACTATTAAAGCTCCTTTCAGAGCTCAGCTGAGGGTCTAAACAACCTCCTCCAGGAGCTAAATGAAGGTTTTGTCAGAGCGTGTGAATCTCCAGTCCCTGAATAAAAATATGGAAATAAGCTGAAAATGTATCTTCTTTAAAAAACGGCCGTTTATTATCTGAGGAGGTTTTTAATCTCAGCAAATTCTCCACATGTGAGGAACCAGGGTGTTGATTCAGGCTGAATATGTGCAGCGTGTCATTGCATTAGCAGCAGTTGTGTCTGCAGCCTCCCAAGGTCCATGTAGAGCAAACCTTCAGCGTCTGAATCAGGCCTTTATTCTCCGCTTCTTTGGTGTTATGAGTTTTCCTCCTTTTGCCTTTGATTTCATTTGCTCTGGTTTTTCTGCACAGACTCAAACATTTGTAGAAAAAGCACTTTTACCATTTATACTCTGCAACAATCTGAAAACCAATAAAACAACGTTTTAAAAGTCTTTTTCACGTTTCACCACCTTCATAGGGTTATCTCATCCTACGTAGCTTTCTGTCACTTTAACAAACAAAACTTCAGAGAAACGCTCTTTGTCTTTGCCTCAGTCTGACAGCCTGAGAACATGAATGGAGAAAAGTGTAAATGGGAAATGAACGAGTGAAAATGGGACAACAGAACTGTGCAAATAACAAAAGCAGCACTGAGGTGGGTTGCAATAATACTGGGTCAAAAAGATAAAAGCTGATAAAGAGCAGAAGAGCAGAGCGCAGCGGCGCTGCATTTAAACGATGCAGAAGCTGATGGAAACAACGCCACAGAGAATGTGTGACGTAATCACAGCTAAAGGCGGTCCAACCAAATATTAGTGTGACCTTTTTTTTTGGCCGGGCAGTTTATTTTTTCTCATCTGTTAGCTTAAAAACAAGCTAATGTTTTAATAATATTGTTGGTGATTTATAGATTTTATGAAGTATTTTTGTAGAATCAGAAAACATTGTTTTAAATAGTTTTGAGTGAAAAGCTTTCAGTATTCAGACTTTCTAAAGAAGCAGGCTGCATCTCCTGTTTCCTGCAGCGATTCTGCTGCTTTCAAGTAATCTTCACTTTCTCCTAAAAGAGAAATCACATATAATGTCCCGTTTTAGCACCTGCTCTCCGACAGATCACAGCAATCACGGCTCACATCTCTGACAATTTTCACCGCAGCTCTTTCACTTTCCTGATGCCTCCTTTAAGGATCTTTCTGTCCATCAGGCTGCTTTTAAAGCAACATCTTCCCTGGCTTTAGAGGAAGGAGCACTTCATCATGGCAGACACTCGCTAATGGGAGAAAGAGCTGGGTGGAGACCAATTAGCATCTCTGTGTGGACCTCCAATCCTGGAGAGTCTCAAGGCTTCATTAAGGAGAAGAACTTAGAGAGGAACTTCTAATGGGATTCACTTCAAACTAAAAACTGCGTCAAAGCAGGAAAAATAACCCATAAAGCAGGACTTTTATTTTCTCTGCTGTTAAACGTTTAGTGTTCATAGAAAATAAGAATCAAAGCTGGCCGCTGGAGCGGTTCACAGCCGAGTGTGAAGCAGCTGGGATGAGAATCAGATCCTCTAAATCTGAGACCATGGTCTGGAGTCGGAAAAGGGTAGAATGCCTTCTCCAGGTCAGGGACGAGGTCCTGCCCCAAGTGGAGGAGTTTAAGTATCTCAGGGTCTTGTTCACGAGTGAGGGAAGGGTGGAGCGTGAGATCGATAGGTGGATTGGTGCTGCGTCTGCAGTGATGGGGGCGTTGTACCGGTCTGTCGTGGTGAAGAGAGAGCTGAGTCAAAAGGTGAAGCTCTCGATTTACCGGTCGATCTACGTTCCTACCCTCACCTATGGTCACGAGCTTTGGGTAGTGACCGAAAGAACGAGATCACGGATACAAGCGGCCGAAATGAGTTTTCTCCACAGGGTGTCTGGGCTCTCCCTTAGAGATAGGGTGAGAAGCTCGGTCATCCAGGAGGGGCTCGGAGTAGACCTGCTGCTCCTCCACATCGAGAGGAGCCAGTTGAGGTGGCTCGGGCATCTGGTTAGGATGCCTCCTGGACGCATCCCTGGTGAGGTTTTCCGGGCACGTCCAACCGGGAGGAGACCCAAAGGAAGACCCAGGACACACTGGAGGGACTATGTCTCTCATCTAGGGAACGCCTTGGGATTCCCCCGGAGGAGCTGGCCCAAGTGGCTGGAGAGAGGGAAGTCTGGGCCTCTCTGCTTAGGCTGCTGCCCCCACGACCCGACTCTGGATAAGTGAAGGAAAATAGATGGATGGATGGATGGATGGATGAAGCTGGTGTAAATTATCTGTATTATTATGTCAAAATTTCAGACACAAGATCATTTTATGGATTCTAGCTCCCAAACTAACTGCTAATATCCTGAGGATGTCCCATAAAGCAGTGTTCCCCAACCCTGGTCCTCAGGGCCCACTGTCCTGCATGTTTTCCATGTTGCCCTTTCACACACCAGTGTTTCCCTGCTGCCACACACCTGACTCAAATGAATGAGTGATTAACAGGCATCTGCAGCACTTGAAGTCCTCCTGAGGAAGCAATGCAGATCAGGTGTGTTGAAGCAGAGACATGGAAAACATGTAGGACAGTGGGCCCTGAGGACCAGGGTTGGGGAACACTGCCATAAAGGACACCGTACATCCTGCAGAGGAAACCGATTTTGGCTGATGGATTCTTGATCTTGTTGTTTCAGTCTTGACCAGACTGTTTCTCTATCAGACGGACCAACCCTCCGCGCCGTCACCCGTAGGTTTCTGAAGAGCTGAACTCAAGTCCAGTGGGCGGCTCCCACCACCGCCATCTTGGCCGCGCTACACGTCTCTTCATTCTTGAAAAATATGAAAATGGAGCTGAGAGTGGGGGCAGATGATTGACACCCGACAAACTCTGAGGTGATGTACCGGTAACTACAAGCTAACTGAGCTAATCGAAGCTAACGGAGGTTGGCAGGCGCTCTTGGCCAGAAAACTGGCTGAGCGACTTTGCTACCCTCTGTTTTCTAGGCCTTTCCAAGGAGGAGGCCTTTTCTGGAGGTGGCAGAGGGGCTAGCTGCTAGCGCTAGTGCTGTCAATCAAAAGGACACGCCTCTAATTATTCATAATTTCAAGCTTTATTCCACCTAAACGCTTGAGTTACAAAACATTCACCCCCTCAGAGTTGTCATGACTGTAAACTAGACCTATTAAACCTAGAATGTTTTTTGAAACAGGCTGTAAACATGTTTATTTCTGCTGTGAAGTTGGTATTTTTAATATGGGAGTCAATGGGAACTAGCTCCTTTCTGGTGCCAGCCCCTAGTGGACAAGGGAAGAACTGCAGTTGTTGTCACTTCTGCGTTTGCTTCACTTCTGGATGGTTTAGTTTACCCCTCGGTCATGACCCAACACTTATGATGCTTCCTCGATCCGCCCGTCCATCACCCAATCCCTCCTCCACTGGAGGGCCTCCCCCACCACCCCAGACTTGGACCCTCGTCCCTGGATCTTCATTTAGCTACAAAGAAAGAGAGCGGGGGTGGGGTGTTTGTGCTAAACCAGATCTTCAGGATTAAACCAAAACAGCCTCATCATTTCCTAACATCAGAAGATCTCCGTTTAAAACTCTTTTATGGAACATGACGGCAGGTGCTGCTGATGCAGGACTTTACTGTTTCATTAGTTCTATGAAACATTTGGTCATCTACAGCTTCCTAAACGAGGCGGACGAAGACACGTGAGTCCTAACTGAGACGGCTGAGGAAAACAGGAACCGTCTGAGATGAAGGAGCTGCTTCACAGCTGCTCAGATAAAGGTTTTCATCGGCGGCGGAGGAAAATAAACCATCAGATCTGTTTTTCACTGATCTAAGAATAAATCATCACATGATGAAACGAGCGTCCAACAGTGAAGTGATGAAAGTTCCAGCTTCATCGTGTCAGGAGCTCCATGTGTGAGTTATTGTTTATTCATCTTATTGTGTTTTTATTCAGCTTGCTAATAAACAGCTGCTTTTAAATTCAGGCCAAACTGTTTCAATACTTCAAAGACAGAAGTCTCCATCACGCGTTGCCCTGCGGCGTTTTTATCCATCTCTGTGCTGCTTGGTGCATAAATTAGTGTTTTAATGTTTGAAACGACTCGATCTTATCGACGTTGTTTCACAACTTTGTTAAAAACACAAAGAACATATCTGAGAATCAGCTGGAGCAGATCTGCACGGGAAGTGGTTCAGGAAGGAAGGCTGGTGCTTTTTTTAATAGTCACAGCTTATTTGGTCATTAGGACTTTATTAAGCTTCAGATTTCATAAAAACGCTGATAAATGTGCAGCTCCAGGATAAAAGAGATGTTTGTGAAACACAAAGTAGGCGTGGAGGCAGAACTGGAGTCTTTTCTAGAATCAAAAGCTAAAAACACCCAGAGTTGAGCTGTTTGAAGCCTGATGACCCGTCTGCTGCTTAACTGCTCTCGTTTTTGACGAATAACATCGGTAACCGGAGCTGACACCCATCAGCCTGTAAACAGCCCACCAGCTTTTTATTATCCTCACATTTTTGTTTCCTGCTGCTGTGAAGAAAGCAGAAGTTCAACACCAGAGAATTCACTAAACAACGAGAGCTAAAAGGGAAGAAGATCGGCTCTCATGAGTTTACAGGAAATAATCAGAATCAGAGCTTTTCTGAGGTTTTCTCCCTTTTTGAAACTTCCTGCCTGTCCTTTGGTGTCATTTTATGAAAATGTTCCTGCTTCAGCATCCAGATGTTTTAAATATTACCTAAAAATAAGATCTGCTTGACCTGAAGTGGTCCTGGACCTGATTTCTCTTCAGTAAGTTTTCCATCGGCCTCGTGTTGCTGGACTTCTCCCTGACCGTCTACATTTGTACGCTGATGACTTTAATTCTAGCAGAAGGACCAACGTCTTCTAGATGCTGCAGAACAACAGCAACGTCTGGAGGGTCTGATCCATAAACAGTGGAATACAAAGGACTATAGTCCGTGGAAGAGTCTATGAAGAAATCAAGAAGATCTGGAGGAAAATGACTCAGAGATAAAGAATCTACCTGAATCATGTAATCAGAACAAAACCCAGAGAAAATATTCACAATATCTGCATGTTGATGCACTAAGAAATGAACAAACGTTTAGTGAAACGTTTTGAACTAAAGGTGGGGTACAAGATGTCTTTTTGGATACTGAAGGCAACCCATAAATTAAATGTTTTGTCAAAAAAAATCAGTAATTTAAATTGTCTATGAACCGTTCAGTCCTGGAAAAACCTCATCCAGTCATTGTGACTGTCCCGTTCTTACTGATTGGCTCGTGCTCCATCCATCAAACAGACCTCTGATTG
This sequence comes from Aphyosemion australe, assembly GCA_006937985.1. Classification (NCBI taxonomy): domain Eukaryota; kingdom Metazoa; phylum Chordata; class Actinopteri; order Cyprinodontiformes; family Nothobranchiidae; genus Aphyosemion; species Aphyosemion australe. The sequence goes on along the minus strand of SSNS01000108.1, from coordinate 734,911 downwards.
CCCTCCTGCACATGACCCTCCTTCTGCACAAATCGTGCTTCTCACCTCGGAGCAGCTGAACAGGAAATGAAGCCAGAGCCAGGCTAGCTAAACTAGCTAGCATGCTAAAATGTTTCATGTTACGTAGCCTGAGGGGAGGTAACAGAGTGGGTTTCCTTTGCCAGTCCTCCGTGCTGGATCTCTAATCTAGGTCCCAGTGGCTTCACTCTCTTACACCTTCAGTGGAAACCGACTACGGGAAGTCCATCCGAAACCTGGAGGCTCCACGGCTGTTACGTAGGTGTTACATAGCTGCGTTACGATGTAACGTAGAAAAGCTGCACCAGCAGGTTGATGATGTTACCAGTTCTCTCTTTTTCTGGATGTCATGATTACTTTTTCTTATTCATTTTTTTTCTTCCTTCACATTTTAAAGTTTTCCTTTCCCCCAATTTTTCATTACAATATATTTTTTTAAATAAAAAATGTTTCTTCTACTCTACCTTTAGCGGACGTCAAAGTCAGGCTGTTTGTGGTTGATGGAATTTCCTTCTTTGTGAAAATATCAGTTGAATTTCTATTTTTGCACTTTTATTTTTTAAACTTTGTTATATTTGGGACATCCTGCAGGGCTCGTTGGGTCGGGACTGTCTTCATGCATGATTTAGTTTTAAGGTTCGTGTGAGTTTGGTAACGATTAGCCGTGACGACGCAGGATGTTTTCAGGCCTCGAGGTGTGAAGTTCTCACAGCTGACTGACATTTGAGAACGGGTGTTGCTAGGCAACCGTTGCTAACTTCCTAGTTTCCGTGGTGACTAGAAACTATGATGATTACATTTTTCATGATACAAAACTTTTTAATAACATCTGAATGTAGAAACAAGAAATGTTTAACGTTATCGTGGCTGATTAGGTTTTCATGTATTCATGAGTCACTCCTGGTGCTTCAACTCAAACCGTTGATGGTCAGAAACATAAACGCCACCCTGTTTCTAGCTCAAGGTTTCACCAAATAAAACTATTTATTCACCAGATGGTAACATTGTTCACGTCTAACCTCAAGTGTGAAAAACACCACCGATATTTCTGTTTATTAACCAAACCACATTAAACCTGCCAGGAGGTCTGCAGATGGAAACTAGCCAAAGGCTACAATCTGGCATACTTACATTTGTGAAAATGTTCATTAATATGCATTGTACCTCATTTTCTTTTAAAATAAATAAATAAACAAACAAACAAACAAGAAGCTGTGTGTAAAACCCGTTTCCTCTCTATTTGCTTCCATATGAACCAGGAGCAGCTGGTCAGGTGTTCTGGCTACCTGATTAATATCATCAGTGTGGCTTTTCTGGAAAAAACAGGAGTTTAGTTTGTTTTCTGCTCCGGAGCATACAGGCGTGTGTTAACATCAGCAAGGATCTTCCAGAAGTAACTGTAACAATCTGGGAGGGGTCAGAGGTCATTTTAAAAGAAAGATTATTCACACATAATGATTCAATCAGCTGACGGTCGTCTCAGCAGTGGCTGACCCAGAAGGTTCACCACAAGGTCAGAGGTCATCGTTCTGAGAACATAAACATAAAACCCAGGAGCTCCATCTCAGACTCTACAGGCCTCAGCTGGTAGGTTACAGGTTAAAGGTCATGATGGGACCTCAGAAAACATACTAGACAGGTACGGCAGGTATGGGAAAGCTACAGGAGAAAACACCTTCCTTCTAAAAGCAAGATGGCTGCACGGGAACAACTTAACCAGGACACCCACCAGTAGCGACTCAGAGAAGGACCAGCAGGGGAGGCCTCGGAGAACCAACAGCTTCTTCTCAGCCGGTGAGCAAAGAGCCTCTGAAGTGGTGGGAGCCTCGTCGCTCGGGAATAAGAGACTGATCCAAACGAAGGAAAGGACCAGGATAGTTTCTGTTGATTTCACCGCTGAGAATTTAAACAATTACATTTTCATACAAGATGATTTAAAATCAAAAAATGACTTTAAATTTGGTGGTTTTACCAAAGGGTTAAAGGATGATTCCCTTTAAGAGCTGCTGATTCATAAAAACAAGCCATGAAACATTTAAACTCTGATAAAACCCTCTGTGAGCTCAGGAGGAGGGAAAAACTAAACCTTTCTTTTATTTTTCACAATATTTTCCTTCAGAGATTTGTTTAGTTTGTTATAGATTAATAAAAAATGGAGATAACTGTGTGGTATGGAAACAGCACAAATAGTCTGGTATCCATGGAGACCAAGCTCTCATCCTCCTCCAGACATCACCCTTATTTAAAGGAACACGTTGCAGTTTTGGCTTGCTTTCAGCGCCCCCTAGAGCCCGTTATTAATTCAGCGTCGTAAAACTGAAACTCTCCTCCTCGCTGTGCGTTGGTTTTTCTAACACCTTACTCTAACTGGGCTCATCGTCTAAACACCAGTGATAGAGGACATCTGTCTCACGTGTCCATCATGATTAGATTGTGGAAGAGTTTCTTACATCTAAATGAGTTTATCTCTGCCTTGATGGAACTTTTCCACCTTTAAAATGTTTTAAATCATGTGAAAACTCAGAGTTTTCTGCGTTAAACAAGCAGGAAGCTGCAGACTTTCACCTGTTGACCGCGCTGATGTTCGGGTAGCCTCCTCTCCTCCTCTCTCCATCTCTGCTCCCGTCTCCTCGCTCTCCATCTGTTAGTCAGATGAAAAATTGGAGAAACGTTGTTCTCACCATTTCCATACAGCTGAAAATAGAGCTGGCCTACTAAAACGGTCCCATCTCTTCACCTTCTCTCAGGAACCAGGACCAGAGTGTCTCCCTGGGAGATTTTTACTTTTCTGCATAATTAATTTACCCACTAAACACTAAATCCTGCTGCTCAACTTTCTTCAAAAATAATAAATAACTAGACGATGAGTTTCTGTTATTTCTGCCTTTGAAGGGAAATCAAACGCTCCTGTTTTATTTTTAGTGAACCCTCCCCACAGGTAGATTTATTTAGTCTGAAGCACTCGAGTGTGACTGCTGAGGGTCTTTTATCTTGTTTTTTTAAGCTGAGTTTAATATTTATAAGTGTCTTAACAGGTGAGTCTTCTCTGCTTTTGATCATCTTCAGCCATGAAACAAATAAACCCATCTGATCCTTTTCCTCTGGCATTTATCTGAAATCTGCCCTCTGCTCTGAGTTAAACTCGTTCTCTTTCAGGTGAAACTTCCTTTTGCAGTCGAGCGGTTTTGTTGTGAAACGAAGGTTCAGGTGAGAACCTTGAACCCTGGACCTCCATCAGCGGAGCTCAGATGGGTTTAGCACCAGCAGGAGGCTTTTCTGTAGTTTCTAAATACATCTGCTGAGTAATGAAGGTCACGTTTGACTCGTCGCTGTGAAAAGGCGCCGAGTTTTATCTCTGAATTGCAAATGGGAACGACCGCGGAATTAAGGTCACCCTGAGTCGGGAACAATCCGCAGCCATACTCAGTAGAATTTAGAGGGTTTTCCTTTTTTAAAAAATAAGAAAAATATGTTTTCTAATTCATTTTTTGTGTTTTCTTCTAAAATGTTTGCGTTTATAAAACTGTTATGTCCTCAGAAAGATGATTTTACAGCTGATTCACCATGAACTGGTAATGTTTTTCCTCCAGTTTAAGTGTGATGGTTTCTAAAGGGGAGAGAGGACGAAGCCTGAGATAACGTGAGAGCTGGTACGGTCATTTCCTCCCAAGCCTTATCATTATTTTAATTCCTAAATTTGAGCAGAAATGTTATTTTCTTTACATGAACATGAAGCTTTTGCTTTTCCACGCCGGTGCTGCAGCAGCTTTGATTGCACTAACTGGCTGCACCTGTGAGTGCAGATAAAAGCCCTGCTGGTGATGTTTGAGCAGACAACCATGGCTGTTTTCAATCTAAAGCAGGTGTGTCCAGTCCTGGTCCTCCAGGGCCACCATCCAGCATGTTAGAGGTTTCTCTGCTTCAGCACACCTGATTTTAATCAGCAGGTGATTAACAGGCTTCTGCAGAGCCTGATGAGCTTCTGAACAGGTGACTGAATCAGGAGTGTTGGAGCAGAGAAACAGTAAAAAATTAAAGGATAGCAGATCTGGAGGACCAGGGTTGGAGATCAAAATGTTGGGTCTTCGTTTTAACCAGACGCCATGGTGATCAACATTATGGCAGAGCCGATAGATGTAGAGATCTCATGTGACAGCAACTGTGACCCTCTCACAATACTCGCAAAAGTGACCTTGGAGCAGGGGCGGGGAACCCTGCATGGTCCTGGAGAGCTACTATCCAGCATGTCTTAATTTTAACTCTGCTTCAACACACCTGATTTCAGTCAGCAGGTGATGAACAGGCTTCTGCAGAGCCTGATGAGCTGCTGAACAGGTGAATCAACTGCGTTGAAGCAGGGAAACCTCTAAAACGTGCTGAATAGCAGCTCTCCAGAACCAGGGTTCCCTACCCCTGCCTTGGAGGAAGTCTGTAGTACACAAGTGTGCTGAATTGGCACCGTGAGTATTGCATCATCGACTGCGACGCATGCCGGGATGCAGGTGTCTATTTGTTCTACTTTTAAAAATAACAACTTTCAAACAATTATTTGACAAAATTTGCATTTATTGGTGTTGACATCAATCTTAATTTCAAACATTCAGAGCATAGATAAATATTATTAGTCGTCTTTAAATGAACTTCTTTCATTTTGGGTAAAAGAGGAAATGATAAAAATTTGGTTCTAATATTGAAGATTTGATTTTTAGAGTGGAAAAGGAAAAATCCTCTTTTTCATTTTTAATCTCAACATTTATTGTTGACTCTGTAGTCTATAGAACTGTTCTGAAGGACAAGTGATGAAATGACTGGTGTCTAAACACACACCAGCACTGTTATCAGTAATACTTAATCATTTATCCATTCATCCATCCATTTTCTCCCGCTTATCCGGAGTCGGGTCGCGGGGGCAGCAGCTTAAGGAGGGAAGCCCAGACCTCCCTCTCCCCAGCCACTTGGGCCAGCTCCTCCGGGGGAATCCCAAGGCGTTCCCAGGCCAGCCGAGAGACATAATCTCTCCAGGGTGTCCTGGGTCTTCCTTTGGGTCTCCTCCCGGTTGGACGTGCCCGGAAAACCTCACCAGGGAGGCGTCCAGGAGGCATCCTAATCAGATGCCCGAGCCACCTCAACTGGCTCCTCTCGATGTGGAGGAGCAGCGGGTCTACTCCGAGCCCCTCCCGGATGACCGAGCTCCTCACCCTATCTCTAAGGGAGAGCCCAGCCACCCTGCGAAGAAAACTCATTTCGGCCGCTTGTATCCGTGATCTCGTTCTTTCGGTCACTACCCAAAGCTCGTGACCATAGGTGAGGGTAGGAACGTAGATCGACCGGTAAATTGAGAGCTTCGCCTTTCGACTCAGCTCTCTCTTCACCACGACAGACCGGTACAACGCCCGCATCACTGTAGACGCAGCACCAATCCGCCTATCGATCTCACGCTCCACCCTTCCCTCACTCGTGAACAAGACCCCGAGATACTTAAACTCCTCCACTTGGGGCAGGACCTCGTCCCTGACCTGGAGAAGGCATTCTACCCTTTTCCGACTCAAGACCATGGTCTCGGATTTAGAGGAGCTGATTCTCATCCCAGCTGCTTCACACTCGGCTGCGAACTGCTCCAGCGAAAGCCGGAGATCACGTTCTGACGAAGCCAACAGGACCACATCATCTGCAAAAAGCAGAGACCTGATCCTTAGGCCACCAAAACGGATCCCCTCACCACCTTGGCTGCACCTAGAAATCCTGTCCATAAAAGTTATGAACAGAATCGGTGACAAAGGGCAGCCTTGGCGAAGTCCAACTCTCACCGGAAACGAGCCCGACTTACTGCCGGCAATGCGGACCAAGCTCTGACACTGGTCGTACAGGGACCTAACAGCCCGTATCAAGGGGCCTGGTACCCCATACTCCCAGAGTACCCCCCACAGGGCCCCCCACAGGGCCCCCCGAGGGACGCGGTCGAACGCCTTCTCCAAATCCACAAAACACATGTAGATTGGTTGGACGAACTCCCACGCACCCTCCAGGACCCCCCCAAGGGTACAGAGCTGGTCCAGTGTTCCACGGCCAGGACGAAAACCACATTGCTCCTCCTGAATCCGAGGTTCGACCATCCGACGGACCCTCCTCTCCAGAACCCCTGAATAGACCTTACCAGGGAGGCTCAGGAGTGTGATCCCCCTGTAGTTGGAACACACCCTGCGGTCCCCCTTTTTAAATAGGGGGACCACCACCCCGGTCTGCCAGTCCAGTGGAACTGCCCCCGATGTCCACACGATATTGCAGAGCCGCGTCAACCAACACAGCCCCACAGCATCCAGAGCCTTAAGGAAATCCGGGCGGATCTCATCCACCCCCGGAGCCTTGCCACCGAGGAGTTTTTTGACCACCTCAGTGACCTCAGCTCCAGAGATTGGAGAGCCCAACCCAAAATCCCCAGACTCTGCTTCCATCCTGGAAGACGTGCCGGTGGGATTGAGGAGGTCTTCGAAGTACTCGGCCCACCGATTCACAACGTCCCGAGTCGAGGTCAGCAGCACACCCTCCCCACTGTAAACAGTGTTGGTAGTGCACTGCTTTCCCCTCCTGAGACGCCGGATGGTGGACCAGAATCTCCTCGAAGCCGTACGGAAGTCTTGTTCCATGGTCTCACCGAACTCCTCCCATGCCCGGGTTTTTGCCTCTGCGACCACCCGAGCCGCATTCAAGTGATGAAATGACTGGTGTCTAAACACACACCAGCACTGTTATCAGTAATACTTAATCATTTATGTCCACAATAATAAAAATACTCAATATTTAGGTAATTATACTTGAAAATACGTATTTTCAGAAAGGGCACTTAAGCCATGCTCCGCCTTCTAGTCAAAATTCCCACACAGCGATGGATTGTGGGTAATACCCTTCGTCAAAGTCCGCACCGATGCGGGCTTCAGCCAAGCGCAGATCACAGGTGTGAAGGGGGCGTGGCCATGGTCCACACTTGAGAATCAGGACACCCTATGCAACCCTGGAACGCGCTCTTGAAAGGATGGAAGTGCGAGCGTTGGGGCTGGGCCTAAGAAGAAGGAGCATGAGATGCTGGAGGAGCTAGAGAAGCTGCATGGTCATCAGAGGACCTTGGTCAGTGACCTTGAGTCCCTCCAAAGTTTGAACCTCTACAACTTTCCCAATGTTCCAACCACAGCCACCAGAATGGGAACTGTAGGACCTGCTTCTATTTGCCATCTGACAGTAAATGTTATTACCACACAGGATCTGTCCAATCTGCTATGCTTGGATAAGCTTCACCCTCCCATTGTGTGATGGATGGGGAAGACTTGTTGGACGGAAATCTGCTCGAGTGATGCAACAAGAAATCTGCTGCAGGATTTAAACACCCTGGAAGCCTCGGTTTGTGAAAACTAAAGGCTTCCTCGCACCAATCAGAGGGAAAGCACAAGAGCAAATAAAGAAAATGAAAACTCAGCAGTCCATTTTCTGTGTGCATCACTTAAATTATGTTTTTTTCCCTGCATGGCGGATAACATCAGCCGGACTCGGAGCCACTTAAACACTCTTAAAAATATGTTCATTCCATTATGGCCATGATGAACAAACACACACCCACTCATATGTCTCCCTGTGATGGTCCAATTAAAGAAATGTTGTCCCGTGTAATGCGCGGCCATTGCTGCACCGGAAAATGAAACAATAAAACACAAGTAATGTTTTTGTGTCTGACAAGCAAACTGTGTGTTTGGCTCTGAGCTGCTGCGGATCAGCCAAGAATTTCCCGGCTGCCAGCAGATCCGAAGCTTTAACACCGAACCTGGAAAACAGCTGCAGCATCTGCAGAACAATAAGATGTTTCATTTATAATAAATTAGTATGTCCCACCTGTCTCTCGTTGGAATTAAACACATTTTCATCAATCTATTGAAAATGTTTTTCAAGGAACTCCTTTGTTCTTTTATTATTATTTCCTTGAAAATAAGGACTCAAATTGTGCTAAAGTTTCTTTTTCATCAGCAGCTGTTAAAATAATGAAGGCAGTTAGGCCCTGGATTTTAAAAGGACACTGGGTGAGTGTTATTACGGATGGTAAAGTGTTTACTGGAAGGCCGTGAGAAATAAAACCTGAAAGAGGCTTTTCTGTGGAAGAACACGAGGTTAGAACAAAACAAAGAGGAAGAAAATGTCACCAAATGAGCTCTAAAATATGGTAAAAGTAGGAAAAAAATCCAGAGCAAAATTCTGTACAAATGTAGAAATTTAAAAGTCAGAATAGTTAGGGTTAGGGTTAGGGTTAGGGGACCCTAACCCTAACCCTAACCGGCTGGATTCCTCAAAGACGTTGCAAAGCTCACTTTTAAACTTTACCACACATAATTAACTCATCCATCCTCAGTAGCGAACTCCCTTCTGAAATAAACGCTGCTCGTACAACTCCAAACACAAGAAGAACAGTGAAACTGAGGTAGACATCTCCAGACAAATCTATCCTGATTTCAGGATTGAGTAAAAAATATCACCTCTGGTTTTTAAATGTCTTTATGGGTTGGCTCCTACATATTTGGGAGACCTTATTCAACCCTATGCTCCGACCAGCAAGGTTAGATCAGCTGGCCTCCATCTTCTGGCGATCTGCAGATCGAGGGTAAAAACCAAGAGAGGTAGAACTTTCTCTGTGATGGCCCCTTTGCTGTGGAATAGCTTCCCTTTAGAGGTTAGGACAGCCGAGGCTACTGCCCTGTTTGAAGTGTTTTTAAAATACGTTTGTTATCTCTGGCGTTTAGTAACATCCAGTAGCTTGCAAGTTTTAATGTTGTATTTTAGTCTCTCTTTACTTTCTAGAGTTTAGTCTCTTGAATGTTTTAATTTTAACATGGTTTTATTCTTTTATTTTCCTCCTTATCTTAATGGAAGACAGCAGTCAGTGGAAAGAGGAGGCACACTATCCTCCATTGCTACAGTCACATGTAGGGTACCTCAAGGCTTAATATTGGGACCACTGCTATTTCTAATATATTTAAATGACATGCCCACAGCAGTGAACTGTAAACTGATGCAGTATGCTGATGACACAACATTAGTAGTTTCTGGGAAAACCCCAGCAGATATTGAAATTACACTGTCACATGACCTAAAGACGGTTTGTGAAAGGTTACGAGATAACCCGCTCTCTCTCTCTGTCTGGATAAAACTGAATCAATCCTATTCAGATCGAAAATGCAACTGCGATCGAATGATGTGGTGGAAGTAAAGAGTGCGGAAAAATACATAGGTCTGGATCAAACATCGGGTGACCACATAGTTGATAAGGTTATCAGGAAATCAATCTCAAAAGGGAAATTCCTTTACAGGCAGGCAATACATCTTACGTCAAAGACACTTCTCGTATCAGCCCTCATGCAGTACCATATTCATTATGTCAGTTGCTCGTGGTTTTCAGGCCTTAACAAACGAAACCAAGGCAGGTTACAGCTTCTGCAAATTAAAGTCATAGGTTTTCCCCTCTCTGCCCACCCGAGAACCCATATAGGTCACTCTGATTTTAAACGGGTCAATATGCTGCCTGTGGACCTCAGAGTCCAACAGCTAAAGCTTAACCACATGTTCAATATTGCCAAAGACAAAGCACCCCAACATCTGTCCAACTCCTTCAAATTTTCACCAAGAACATTATAACAGGAGGTCCAGCAGCAGGTCCCTGATCATCCCCCATGTTCGGTGCCACCGCCTTCTTGTTCACTGCAGCTAAACGACCTGCCTAGGGAGGAGAGGCTTCGTCAATCAAAGTCTGTCTTCAACAAAAGAGTCAAACATCTCATAAACTTGACCAAAGAGAAAATAGCGTCTTTGTTTACTCCTAGCCTGTGAATCTTATCCTAGGCCTTGCTGGTTTGCTAATTCTATATCGATGCTCGTTATGGCTGAGATCTCCCCTAGGGCTGCAATGGAAACAAGCCTTTTATGCTTTTTTTGTGTTACCCTGCATATCGAATGCACGCATGACTCTCTGATACCCATTTGTATAATTTTATTACACATCAGTACGGTCATCTACATTACTCTGTTGTACATCTCCATTGCAAATCATCTAATAAAGAGCTATGACAAAACTTTCACTGAGCTGAGAACGTATGGTTTTATCAGTGAGCAGTATCCATGGCAACAAGAGTCATCCAGGCTCATCAACAGGTTGCCAGTGATCTACTGTAGCTATACCACTCTGCATCTGTTGGGTTTAAGCAGGGTGAAGACGTCTGGAGAAGAGAAGCGGAGTGAAAATACAAACAAGATAAACGGTGCTCGGGTTTAAAACGCTGAAGTTATTATTGGTGCAAAAGTTTCAATGTGCTCAGAAAATGTAAAAAATGCTGTTTTCAAACAAAGTGGGCTGCTGTAGTCGTGGACTTTATGGAAGACGGGAGAACAACAGCTGTGGAGAACTCCCTCACCATACCGGTCTTCATTGTTTTTCTTGTTTTGTCTTTTGACATTTCTAATTGTAGCTTCTTCACCGCAGCCGTCTGTCCTGACCAGGTGTCATGAGCCCACCTGGAGACGATCCATGCCTTCACTGCTTCGTGCTTGGACTATTGGAACTTCCTTTATTCAGGAATTAGCCAGGATGCACTCACCTGGCTTCAGCTTATCCAAAACTCTGGCTAGATTCCTGACTGGTACCCCGGTATTGTGTGTAGATTCATGGGTAAAAAACATTTAATCCAGTTTGGAATGAAGGTGTAACATAACAAATGTGGGAAAAGAGAACTGCTGTGATACTTACTGCTGGTTTTCATGCTGCCACTAGGTTGTTGCTTAGTTTATCAGAAATCCCCGCGTCTCCTCAGCTGTTAGTTTGTGGGTCAGAAGCTGGAAAAGTCTGGGAACCAAATATAAACGATGATCTGGAACTCTTAATCTTCCGATCTAAATGTGGCAAGGTGGACAAACCAAGGGCCCGGGTGAGATTTGAACCCCAGACTCTCAGGTGAGTGTCACACGCGTTAACCAGTCAGCCAAAGGGATGTCCCTGTGGCCAAGCAGCCCAGGTGCATGATCAATTGGGATACAGTGACGGCATGCTCACCCTGTCACATAAAGGAAAGGAACACTTTTACTGAGTTGATCCATCCTAACCCTTGACCTCAAAATCCAGAATTTGGTGCCCAAATGAAAGTCTCCTGACTTTGTGCCTTAACTATAAAATACTGAACATTTTACAACTTGGTAGCATAAAACGCTCCACATGATGCTCTTCTTCTATAGCCTTATTTGTCACCACTCCCCCTCCTGTCACTTATTTAGTAATCCAGCCCAGTAGCATCCTTGGTCTGGCTCCATATGGCAGAAAGCTGAGGCGGCAGCTGGCCCTTTATCACTGAACAGAACCTGGCCCGATTACACACTAACACAATTTAGGGAAAACAGCAGAGACGTACAGAAACCAAAGCTTCTGCAGCACCTGCACCCCTTCCTGTGAGTCCAGGCCAGATCACGCAAAGCTACACAAACAGATTTTACATGGAGGACAAAACCTAGCAGAAGGGTTTCTGTGGATGCAAACGGTCAGAAATCTGCAGCCGAAGACGGCCGAAACATTCTAACTCAGGCAAAAAGGAACAAACTGGAAGATAAACGTGGTTCTGGGACAAAAACCGACAACGCGTCTGTGATCAGGACTCTCAGAGACAAAAGCCAGATTTTAACTTTCAAAGCTCATCTATATTTTGTTCAAATTACCATAATCTTCTGCACTTCCTTCACTTTTCATTTCCATCAGTGGTTTCTTTTTGTGTTTTCTTTAAGAGGCCACAGATTGAGAAGCAGAGTGCCCCATCTGTCACTCTGAGCCATATTCCTACATTAGTTCGTTTAAAGTGATGAAGCGCTGCTCGTGTCTCAGTTTGAAGCTGGTTCTTTGTCCCTCTGAGGCTCTGAGGAGCCCTACTCGAGGTGGGGGGGCACAGATATATAAAAACTGCAGCTGTTCAGAGGTCACGTGACTCATGAATGTCCCCTCTCAGCAGCTTTTCCTCTGTGGGTTACAAAATCTGCCTCAGCACTTCCAAAAGTCCCCGGAGATTGCTTAGCAACCGTCACAGACTTCAGGACGCTACTGATTACTCCGTTAACCCAGCAGAGATCTGCTTAGATCCAGCGTTTCTGCTGACGTGACACAAGCTGCTCCAGAGAATCTAAGGAAAACAAGGGAAGATGTGGAAGTTCCAACTATCATTAAAGAAACACGACGGAGTTGAAAGAATCTAAAACCTCACGTCTGATTTGGTCCAGATAAAAATTCATTAAAATCTAAAAATAATGACAAACTCAGATAATGTTGCAGATCAGGCAGTGGAAATATATGTGAAACTGTAAAAACTAGAATCTGGTGCAAAAGTTCATTAATGTCAGTAATCCAGCTCAGACTGCGAGACCATCTAAAGCAGCAGGGCCAGTATCCAGCACCTTTTAGTTTTAAATCTGCTTCAACACACCTGATTTCAATCAGCAGGTGATTGAAGGCTCCTGCAGAGCCTGATGAGCTGCTGCACAGGTGATCCAACCACTGAATCATGTGTGGAGCAGAGAAACCACTAAAACGTGCTGGATACCAGACCTCCAGGCCTGGAAATGAATACCCCTGATCTAAAGGCTCACGAAACTCTGCATCAGCTGATTAGAGTGTGACACTTTGAGTCTAGAATATTGAACCTTTTCACAATATTCTAATAGTCTGAGATTCTGAATGTGGGGTTTTCACCAGCTGTAGCCATAATCATCACTATTATAACAAATAAAGGCTGAAACATCTGGAAAGGGTCTGTCTCATAGATTAGTTTCACCTTTAAGTTTGAATTACTGACATGAATGAACTTTTGCACCAGATTCTAGTTATGCTAGGGTGACCCGTACACGTGGCTGTTAATTATCTTGTCTTCAGCTAATCTAAAGTCTGGTTGTGGAGGCAAATCCAGACATTCCTGGAAGAAAATGTGAGAATTAAGTCAAAAATAACCAAACTGAGACTTTTGACAGATGATTTATTTCCCACAGGGCAAACGGAGTCACAACCAACGTCCAACTCCCATGGGTCCATTTTTTTGTCTCAAAGTGTTTTAATTATTTCTCAGTCTGCTTATAATTTTCTCTCATTTCATTCCTAATTTGGTCTTGATCGTCCTGTAAAGCTGTCTCAGTTACCCCTGTCAGGAAACTAAATTAAGAAGCATTTGAGAACCTTGTGAGATGAGTTTTAGACGCCTGATGTGGCTGTATAGAGAATTGTCTTAAATGTACTTCAGATGTCTTGAGAATCCCGGCGATGCAGGAGTGTTAGGGTCAGGGTTGGACCTGAGACTCACACGGATAATTTTAGACCCTTCAGGAACGAGTCGAGGTATTTTGGGAACTCCCTCGTGAACGCTGCTCACAATTTTTCACCAAAGACCCAGACCAGTAAGACACGCCCTGATCTGGATTACCCGAGTGGATGACGACAGGTTGTGTTCTGGTATTTACTCTTGTAGGAGTGCGTGGGAACCACATGACCTTATATGTAAAAACTTTTTGCTGTGACTGTGGTTCAGAACGTTTCATCCAGGCCGTATTTGTAATCAATCCACTGGTGACCGTGCCCAGATGCAGGCTTGATACATGGAAGCTCTGGGTAATGGATGGGGCCAAAGCTGAATCATCCAAACGTCTAATTTATTATCAATTACTGGATTTCTGCCTTGTTGTGGTCAGATACATTGATACAGTGAGGCCTGACACTGAAAGCTCCATTGTGCAGATGATCAATACATCTCAGCTCCAGGCCAAATTGGTACGAGTCGGGACTAAGGATGTATGGCATTGTTCAAGGGTAGCTCATTAATCAGGCCCTGTAATCTACTGTATTATCTATAAGCTGATTGCTGAGCGGCCTGCAATGAATCCCCGTCTTCCCTGAGTCTGAGCGAGGAACTCTGGCCAACATGGGCCGTATTTATACCACCGTCCTGACCATCGTCCTGCTTAAGGTCATTTCATCAAGACACAAAACGCTTCTGTTAACCACAAGCTGGCACGATGAAATCACAGCATTTTAATAAAACTGATTTGGTCAGAATGAGACAGCGCTTCAGCGCGGCAACATTATTCTCTACAGCAGAGGCTCCTAAAGCCACAAAATCACACTAAACTGCACAAAAACGCACATTTCCAACTGGAATAACGTTGACTTGTTCCCTGCAGGCAAATGTTGCACAAGTGATCCTGTAGAAACTTAGCTGCATCCAAAGTTTTTACCCTTCTTTGTCAAATTCAGAAATTTTGTATTTGCATTTTTTACAGTATATCGATGCCTAAAACTAAACACGATGGGGTAAAACAGATTTCAGTCACAACTGCAGGAGCTCAAAATTCAAGCACTTTCAAAAACTCTCAAACTCAAGCATTTCAGGACCCATGAGAGGGGTTGAGAATCCCTTAATGACTCTGTGTCTAAACAGGTCCTTCACTCGTATTTTTACTACATCTGCAGTGGTCTCTAGCAGGCATGACTGTCTTGTTAGTTGTTGTCTGGGGGGAAAAAAGCTCTGGTGCGCCTGTGTCAGCACAGAGAATTCAGCTGGAGGAGAAAGTAGCTTCACTTCCTGATATGTGGACATCTCTCCTCTGATTGGCTAACAGCAACACGACTCTACCACTGACTCTGTTTGCTCTGCAACGTTGATGTTTTATCTCCACAAATAACACAAGCCTGGAGGAGTTCTGCTGTGTGGTGGAGTTGCTAATGCTAACGGTTAGCTTCTACTAGCCCAGACGTTCTCTGCTGTGTGGTGGAGTTGCTAATGCTAATGGTTAGCTTCTACTAGCCCAGGCGTTCTCTGCTGTGTGGTGGAGTTGCTAATGCTAACGGTTAGCTTCTACTAGCCCAGACGTTCTCTGCTGTGTGGTGGAGTTGCTAATGCTAACAACTAAAAGGTTGGGGAATGAGAGCCCTGAGGCCTAAATCTGGACAAATATTTGTCCCTGAGGTTCAAAAAGGAAACAAAACATGACATAATTCCAGCTGATTGGGTTCTTAAGGCTTTTATTCCCTGCAGCGTTTTCTTTGTTCTTCATCTTGATGAAAGGATGACTTCAGGTTTGAAGGACGTTCAGCTGGATGACATTTCTTTGTGTTGGACCTGTAATAATTAGAATTATTCTCACTGGTTTTCATCTAACAGCCACGGCGCCGTGTCTGCAGAGAAAATGTCACTGCACATACGGCAGCACTCGTGCAAGAAATTAGCTTTATTATGGTCGTTAAAACGGGAAGAGACGGACTCACAAACAGGCACAAATACAGACGTTCCTGTTCAGACACGGAGACTGCGGATGGAAATAAATGCCTTTGGTGATGATGAGTCTCTTTGGTCAAAGACTTTTTGTGTTTTCCAGAATAAACTGAGAAAACTCATTTTCCTCCATTTGCACATAAAAGCTGCAGGATGATGCGGTCAATCTGTCAGTCCATGTGGAAACCATCGCTTTGCTCAAGTCTTCTGATGGAAAGTCCGATGGGAAATAAAATGGAGGAATGGGAGAAAATCCTTATTCATGAATTCATTTTCACCTGATTCCATCTGCTGAAGAACTCCGTTTAATGTGGTTTCATGCAGACGAGGATCTGACGCCAGGAAAAGAAAAGCTGCAGCAGATTCTGACTCCATTTAGGAGGAAAATAAGGATTTATGGAAAGAAAATATGAGAAGTAAAAAATACAAGTGATGTGGGAATTCTGTCGGATTTGTTTATCCTCTGATCCGTGTTTGAACTCGGATAATTACCAGATAAATGTTGTCACTCAGGCCTCGTGTGAAAAATCTTCATGTTTTAAAAAGTCACTTTGAAGAAATAATGGTGGAAGGACAGAAACGTGAAATCCTCTCACAATCAGAGACAGAAACCAGAACCGGTGCTGGAAGATTCAAACCAGTCGGGAAGCGTTCCTGTCACCTGGACAGTTTGTTGGTGTGAAGTGGGAAAAGCATCTTTCCGGCATTAAACACGGATGAGCAGAAACACTTTTTAAACTTGTTTATTGTGTTTGACCATTAAGTCGTTGCTGCTGTCAGCTGACTCCACCCACAGAGGGTTCATCCACCTGTACAGGTAAACCTCACTGATGGTTGACAGGTGAAAAGCAAAAACCAACGCTGGATTTTAAATACCTTGGAAAGTGAGACTGGTTACAGGTAAATGTCATTGGCTCTTCTTGTTGTCATGGCAACACTCCTCCCTCACAGCAAGCTCTCCTATTGCCAGATGTTTTCACGTCCATCCATCCATCCATCCATCCATCCTTCATCCATCCATCCATCCATCCATCCATCCATCCATCCATCCATCCATCCATCCATCCATCCATCCATCCATCCATCCATCCATCCATCCATCCATCCACCATCCATCCATCCATCCATCCATCCATCCAAACAGACATATTTTGCACACGAATGTCCCCACAGGTCCGAGCTGAGGTGTTGGACAAATGCGGACAATAAATATAAAAATATTAATATACAAAAACTCCCTAAAGCTGCAAATCTACAGAACAAGCTAGGTTTTGAACACAAACACGGTGACAGTACACTCCCCCATTCCCTCGGGTATCTTCCTTGTGACGCTTCTGCCAGAACCAGAAACTCGCATCACCAGAGGAAACGAGATAGTGGTAAACACCAGTCTCCGTTTTATTGAAGTTTTCCCCAGAATCATTTCCAAGGTCCAGGAAAAATAAAGACTTCCTCTCAGTCGTCATTTTGGTCAAATCCAGAAGTGTTTGCAGCTCTAAACAAGGAAAAAGACACAATGACATAAAAGGAAACTTCACGTCTCTCTTAGGACTTTATGAACATTCCTGCCATGGCTGCGTTGGCCTCCATGGGTTTTTCACTGTTTTATCACATTGTGCATTATTTGAATTGAATGAATAATAAATAAAAGTTTAAACAATAAAATATTTGATTCCCTATGAATAAATGTTGCATGTTTCTGTTAAACCAGACCGACGAAGCGTCGTTGGGAGGAGGAACTGAAGGGCTGCTGTGATCTTTTCCTGCAGACTCGTGTCTCTCTGACATTTAGACGTCAGAACTTAGCAGGATCTCCTTTTGCTGTAAAACTCCACCAGGCTGTTATTTGTATATTTTAACCGTGTGAAAGCGTTCATTTCTTTAAGGGCAGAATGCTGATTCACTGCCTCTGGAAGTCTTTTATATAATCACTTTATATGCCACAGTAATTTATAAATGCGTGTTTGGTGAATTACTCTAATTGGTGAGCTGACTCAGTCTCTATTGTGTTTTTGAGAAGACAGGCAGAAAAAACAATGACAACACCAGGCTGTTGGAGGATTCCAGCATTTTACAAGTTCTGTTTTAGTTTATGATCAACCTTTGTACCATCAGAGAGAGCCTGTTAAACTGTTACTAAGTAAATCAGGTTCTTACGGTGGAAATGGTCCATAGTGGAAAGGATCACAGTGTAGGGAGACAGTTAGCATGTTCTCCTCATGCGTGTGTGGGTTTATTTCCGGTTTCCTTAGCCAGCACACATAGGTGGGCCCCATATGGGCTATATATGGGCAAGACATATGGGTCCCAACAGGGTTTGTCTACAGTTTCTACGGTGGCCCCATGGGGTTTTGCCCAGAAAGACTTTGCCCACAAAAACATGCATGCTAGGGTAACTGGAGACTAACTGTCCCTGTGGTGGACTGGAGACACGTTTCACTCCTTTATGGTGAAACCTTCTAACGTTTTAGGGATGCAGGAGAAATTTTAAGTTATTGATGCAACTGGAGACACTTGAAGCTTAGAAGGATTTTCAGGTATATTTTGTGACTGTGACAGGGTGAGCATCATGCCACTGTAACCCGATGGATCATGCGCCCTGGCTGCTTGGCCACAGGGATATCCCTTTGGCTGACTGGTTTGTGTGTGTGACTATCACCCGGGAGTCTGGGGATAAAATCCCGCCTGGGCCCTCGTTTCTCCACCTTGCCACATGACCCTACCTGTTGGGTTGATCTTTGCTTTTTAAAAACTTTTCTTAGCCAAAGATGTTTTACTTCTGCTGCAGATTCTTATCAACGTTGCATGTTTTTTTTAAAGCGTCTGAGGAGACAGAAACCTCAGGAGGTCACAGCTTAACAGACAGAATAATCGTTTTTTTTTTTTTAAGTCTGGTGCAGTTTGTAAACCCATCAGTGTCGTCCTTCACTCCTGTAATCACTGACTTTGAAGGTCAGTTGTCTGTAAACTATTAGCATTGCTTTCATCTTTCAATCTCAGGTAAATTCACAGTCCTCAAGCAGATAAATTGTCGGCACCATCTGCCAAACTCATTAAGGCCAGGCTGTTTATTTAGAGGCTGATGAAAGTATTACCACAGCAGAGGGGAGAAGATAAATTAGAGGAGTGTGTTTATATCGGGGTTTTTCTGTGTGACGATGTTTGGAGTGCAGACAAACGTGGATAAACATGTTTGTCTGGCTGCGTACGGTCGCTGGTGCTGGGGAGGATGATGAGGAATCAGGAAACGACAGAGATGGACAAACACGAGCGTGGAGGCAGACGGATAAATCCTCAAACAGGAAAAGATCAAAGTTTTAGGGAGAAAATACAGAAAAGTTTGTTTCTCAGAAAACTGGAGAAGCTGGATGGAACAAAACAAACATGTGATCCTAGATCATCTTATTCTGTCAAACGTGCAGAAATAAACTCGTTCCTATCAAAATAAAAGTCCTGTGGTTATAAAGGTCAAAGAAAAGCAGGAATGTTCAAACTATTCAGGTTCTTTCTGTCCTCTAAACCCAAACGAGTGTGAATGGATGGATGGATGAATGAATGAATGATGATGGATGAATAGATGGATGATGGATGAATGGATGATGGATGGATGGATGAATGGATGATGGATGAATGGATGGATGGATGGATGGATGAATGAATGGATGGATGATGGATGAATGGATGATGAATGAATGAATGGATGATGAATGATGGATGGATGGATGGATGAATGGATGATGGATGAATGGATGGATGGATGAATGAATGGATGGATGATGGATGAATGGATGATGGATCAATGAATGGATGGATGATGGATGAATGAATGGATGGATGATGGATGGATGGATGAATGGATGATGGATGAATGGATGGATGATGATGGATGAATGGATGATGGATGAATGGATGATGGATGGATGGATGAATGGATGGATGGATGATGGATGGATGGATGGATGACTGGATGGATGGATGATGGATGAATGGATGATGGATGGATGGATGATGGATGGATGGATGGATGAATGAATGGATGATGGATGGATGGATGATGGATGAATGGATGAATGGATGAATGGATGGATGAATGGATGGATGATGGATGGATGGATGAATGG
>SSNS01000108.1:682764-714346 GCA_006937985.1 Aphyosemion australe | reverse complement strand
GGATGGATGAATGGATGATGGATGGATGAATGAATGATGGATGGATGGCTGGATGAATTGATGGATGGATGGATGGATGGATGATGGATGAATGGATGGATGGATGATGGATGAATGGATGATGGATGGATGATGGATGGATGGATGATGGATGGATGAATGGATGGATGATGGATGATGGATGAATGGATGATGGATGGATGGATGGATGAATTGATGGATGGATGAATGGATGGATGATGGATGATGGATGAATGGATGATGATGGATGGATGATGGATGATGGATGAATGGATGATGGATGGATGAATGGATGGATGATGGATGGATGGATGGATGAATGGATGAATTGATGGATGGATGGATGAATGGATGGATGATGGATGGATGGATGAATGGATGAATTGATGGATGGATGGATCCTGGAGGAAATTTGGCATCTTACACAAAAATTAAAACTCTAAAAAGAAAAAAATCGAAAAATTTTAAATTTTTTAAATAAAATAATAAAAATAAATAAATAAATAAATAAATAAATAAATAATAATAATAATAATAATAATAATAATAATAATACCAAATTTGAATGTAGCATTAGGTGTAAGATTATTCATTTAAATTACATAATAATTTTAAATTTAATGAATTTTTCATCTTAAACATTTTGATAAGTCAAAGCTCAGAGGCTTTTATTTTGACGTTACCATCACCACATTAAAAACAAGATGAGATTCTGAGAGGAACATCTGATAGTTCAAAGGAAATCCCAGCCTCAGGCAGAACCGGACCTTCCAGGAAAACTAATTTAACACGAGTCCAAACCCGTCTGCTCAGATTATTCTGATGAGAAGATTTAAAAAAACTTTTAGAGCTTTGGTTTCCTCTTCCTCAGATTAGAGACGTGTTTCTCAGACAAGCAGCTTGATACCAGCAGAGTTCACCTGGAATGACCCACACACACACACACACACACACACACACACACACACACACACACACCACCGGTGGCTTTACAGAGCTGCAGCTGAATCTGTCGCTGTAAATAAATAAATGCTGCGAGTGTTAATGTGGTGTAAGGGATGTAATTACCGCGGGACCAGAGATGACACATTAACAGATGGCACAGGTTCAGGAGCAGCTCGGGGAATAAAACAGCCTCATCTTTTCTCTCTGCCGCTAACGCAGAGAGTCGGAGGGAATTCTCACTGCCAATAATTATTTCGCAGGAATCCAGCGTGGCCTTGGTTTTTGTCTCTTCAGATGGATCCCTGCAGAGAAGCGTGTTTAACTGCTGCTGCTGCAGACGCTTCCAAACAGAATGAAAGTGATTTCATTACAAGGTCCAGCTGGAAGCCTTCAGCATTCAGAATCAGAACAGAAGGAGTGTCAGTCAGAGCTGGTGTCGCTTTTAGTAAAACTCAGATCGGGTTCAGTGTTCAGTTTTATCTGGTGGATTCATGAGAACCCGACAGTCAGCGATCAACAGCTGGAGTCACACCTGGGCCAGGTGAAGGTCAGGAAGGAAAATTCAAATGATGCAAAAAATTCTTATAGAAGAAATAATGTTTGCGTGTGTGTGTGTGTGTGTGTGGTTACCATGGTGACCCTGATGAGAAATCAGCAGTTACCATGGTGGCCCTGATGAGAAATCAGCGGTTACCATGGTGACCCTGATGTGACACTGTCAGCAGCTTTAACATTTCTGCTGATCCTGACTAGTTTTATTTAGTTTATAGAGGGAATGTTGATGCTTGGTCTCAGATTAAATCTCAGATTAAATCTTTACCAGGTTGATGCTGGACGTTCTAACAGTAGCTGTAACATTTCTAATGTCCTTATATTTGTATTGAGCCACAACAAACAGAACACTTAATGAAACTATCTATTTTATTACACCGAGCCATAACGGGGTCGCCCTAGGTCAGGTGGCTGGTGGATTAAAGCTGCTCTAGTTGGTTTGTGTCTGTTTTCTCTTTGTTTTGTGTTGAATGTGTTCATATCAGACAGAAAGAGGCTGCCGTTGTGTATTTAAAGCATGTGGAGGATTTTCTTCCTGCCTCTGTGAGATGAATATCCTCCTCTAAACTCTCCTCAGCTTAGCCTCATGATTGATTGCCGAGCCGCACCGACACCCAGCCAGAAAAGCCGAGCCGTTATAGGGGAAGCGTCTTATGAGAACAGTAAAGTGGAACCATAAAACAATTCTGCCGTGGTTCCACTCCTCCACTCAGGATCCCAGTCATGCCTGATATTATTTCGCTCCGTCTTGCTGTGTGCAACGGTAATTTCTCTGGTGAATTACCACTTTTTGACCTTTCGTGGCATTAAGAAAGGGCACTTTCACGCATAAATTGTGTATCGAGAGTTCCTCCAGCTTCTTTATCACCGAAAGACAGAGAGCAAAGACAGCAAGGACGACTTCATAATGAAGTTTTTCAGGCTGTAACGGCAACATCGGTAATTAAATCCTGTTTGGGCTTTTTCTGTCGGGTTTAAGGTCCTCGGGAAACATCTCTTAGATTACACTTTAAACTCACATAATCCACCAGGGGCTCCTTTAAAACTCTAAGTCTGGTCATTTTTTCAGATAGAAAACACATTTTAGCTAAAGACTAAAGATTAAAGTTTTGTAAAGCTGCAGAATATTTCCTGTCTGGATTTTAACTTCATGTTTTTAGTGAGTTCAGAAAACTTCCTTCAATTTGTTTCACATCTCATTTCAGGAACTGTTTAAGTTCAGAATGAAACAAGTTAGATCTTCATCACTGCAGACTAATCCCAGAGGCTTCCTCTGGAGGTTATTATGGTCTGTACCCAGAGGTACAGTTTTTCTGTTTATTTGAGCAACATTTAAATTCTTCTTTCTGAAAAACGATCGGTCACGTTGAGTTTCACGAGCACGCCAAACGTGAAAATGGTCTCCACCCCCATCACCCCCCCCCCCCCCCCCCCCCCCCCCC
Organism: Aphyosemion australe; assembly: GCA_006937985.1. Lineage (NCBI taxonomy): Eukaryota > Metazoa > Chordata > Actinopteri > Cyprinodontiformes > Nothobranchiidae > Aphyosemion > Aphyosemion australe. Next base: position 711,386 of record SSNS01000108.1, on the reverse strand, counting down.
CCCCCCCGTCACCTGCAGAAAAGAAACAGATGGAAAATAATTGGGTCAGAAAAAGTCCATCTCTTCTACGTCACAGAGAAAATTACTATTCGTGGCCACACCCACTTTGACTTGGGACCACCCACGGGAAGGACAGAGCTGAGCGCGAAGCTAACCGTTAGCATTAGCAGCTCCACAACATGGCAGAACTCGTTCAGGCTTGTGTTATTTTTGGAGATAAAACATCAAGGTTGCATGGGTTAGGGTTAGCCAATCAGAGGAGAGATGTTTGCACGTCATGAATATTAATGAGTAAAACTCCTGTTGTTTTGTGAAACAGGAGCGCCAGAGCTTTTATTTCCACAGAAAAGGGTTCAGAAGGCGCTCATTCCTGCTGCAGACTGAATGAGAGCTTTAATGATATCAGTTTTTATTGGGTTTCTAATTTAAGTCTGGATTTCCTGCGTGGTTTTGGCCTCGCGGTAGAATCCAGAAATAAAAGTTTTCACTCAAAGAAAAACTTTAGTTCCAGATGAAAGAAAAGGCTGAACTTTGACTTCTTGATAGTAGCTTTTGGCTCGACTCTGATTCTCCAAACAGGTCTCTGACCCTGCGGGTTTTAATAAAACGTATTTAACGTTTACGTCTTTATTCTAACGTCTGGCTAATCTTTGTCTCTCAGATGAAAGCTGATTAAACGTTTTTCAGCCTAAAGCTTCGAGTTTAGACGTTATTTTTGCTGTCGGGTTGACTCATGCTCCGTTTTCCCATCATGGCTGACTGATGTTCCTGGTTTCTGCTGATTTTCCTCTTTAACCTTTTGACACGTGATGAACAAATCCAGTGAGGCGTTGCTCTAATCCCCTCTGAAGCCCTGAGTCTGATGGGGGGGTTAAACCAGGACTTTGAGTGAGCTTGAACCAGAAGATTCTGATGCAGAACAGGAAGAACAGAACATCTCATTTTCCCGGTATTCGCTCCATCTTCTGGGACAGCTCAGCCTGTTCAGCTCCTGTCTGAATTATAGATGAACCCTAACGTGTGACGAGGACCGAGCTTTAAACCTTCCTGCTCACGTCGCAGTTCCAATGAAAACCTGAAGAACCCTTGAAATAAAAACAGGTCATTTGAGGAGCGAGGAAGCAGAAGGAAACGCTGGTGTTGTTATCCTGTGATGGCAGACCACCGATTGACTCCTCCTCGCTGAGAGCCATTAACCGAGCCAATTCAGAGCGGGCTGGGCCGTGACGCTCCTGATGAGCAATTACTGAGGTGTCATTGTGTCTGGATGAAGTCGGCTGTGAAATCTGCTCCTGTGGGTCAGACCAGCAGCAGGATTCATCCAGGTCTGTGTGAGGAGACACAAAAATACAGCAGCATCAATATGAGAGGAGAGGACGTCCCAGCAGGGTCAGGAGAACAAGACATCGGTTCCTCTACATACAGAAATGCAAAAATAATTACCTAGAAACTTTCTTTTAGGAAGCTATGACAACAAAACAGCCTTCAGCAGGTTGAAGTCACATCACTCGCCACTTTCCAGGGTTTAAACCAGATGAAGGAGAAATGATGGAGATGTTTGCATCAAATACTGAAAATAACATCCAAGATCTCAGAGGATGAGCTCTAAATGCTTCTCACCTGCAACAAGAGCAGCTTTTAGCAGCAATCTGTGAAAGTTGAGTTTGAGTCTGATGATCCTGTGGATCTGGTGCAGCTAAAGAGTTCCTAATAGACCTTTTATCTTCCCATGTTCTCAGATGGAGCAGCAGGACCACGAGAGGAAAATCCTCCACCTGCTGCAGATCTTCCTGCAGACGGAGCTGTAGACCTCCTCTCCGGTTCCTGATCCTGAACCATCAGAAGTAAAGCAAATATTCAATCATGCAAAGTCACAGGTGTTTATAAATGAAGAGGTGATGCAGTTAATTTTGATAATATGAGCAAATATACAGTTGCTGCATAAATATAAAGACTTTTAGTTTAAATGAAGTTTTTCCCACTTTCATCAACTGCTCTGCTGAAAGAAATGTCCAGTTTTCCTAAAACTCCCCTGTTGGTTTTCTAAAACAGGTTAAATGAGTTAAACTGAACTATTCTGCATCTCTGTGAGAAATCAGACCAACTGATGAAAACTGAAATTTCAGCTGTTTGTTTAGATCTGATGGATTCTGATTTATGAACAAGTTAAATAGAAAATATGTTCCACTGAATTATTTTCACCAACAATAAAAATGCGTCAAGTTTGACTAAAAGCCTCAGGAAACTGAAGAGTCACAATCTATCCTTTCAAAACAAAAGCATCTTTTTCAATATAAACTGTTTTTCCTTCTTTCAATGAGACATAATGGGCTCTATGCACGCTCCAACTTCTGCATTCCACATAAGACCGCACTCCTATGTCCGGTTGTCATAGTCGTCGGTGAAGCCGTGACATGGCTGAGAGTTTGGAGTTCACCCGGTGCTTCCTGGAGTTACCAAACGTTACAATCAATGATGTAAGGCAATTTTTCTCTTTGTTTAGATGAAAAAAAGAGAAAAAAGTGGTGCTGTCGATTTTTTTAAAAAACCTCTACCAATAACACGTCAGACCAAAAAGCCATTAGCAACTAACCTCCAGGAAGCACCGGGTGAACTCCACACTCTCAGCCATGTCACAGCTTCGCTGGCCACTATGGCAACTGGACATAGGAGTGCGGTCTTATGTGGAATGCGGAAGTTGGAGCGTGCATAGAGCCCATAAAGGAGTTCCTGTATATCTGGAGTGAAATGACTAAGTGTGTTTGTATGAGTTATGGAGAGATGATTTAGAACTTTCTATACAGAGAATTACATTACAAATTCTAAGTACATTGACCGTATAAGAACTTAAATTAAAACTTCCCAGCAATGTAGCTGACTGTGGTTTTGATCAGTGAAAGTGTTTTTATTCCTTAAACTCTAAAACTGAAGAAAAAAGGCAAAATACTTAAAGAGGAGCTAGAACATAAACCAACATGTTTCTTGTTGTTGTTGACTAAGACAGCTTGGGTGGTCAACAGCAGCATGCCATAAAGTCAAAGCCGTGTGTGACCTACTTTTTATGTAAATTAGAAAGTTGAAAAAGACAAGAGAAAAACTTCTGATCTGAGAAATCCTTCCTTAACACGTCACTAGGGGGAGCCACGCCTCCTCAAACCTGCATGTCTCCAGTGTCTGAGGCCTTCTGGGGAAACCAACCAATCAGCAAGCAGCTCATTATCATATTCATGTCCTGGCTCAGTGGGAGGGGCTAACAGCTCTTTTCACAGCAAGGCTGGTTTAGGGGGTTTAGAATGGCCAGGATCAGGGCTCCTGGGACAGATGAAAGCCTAAAGAACATTTCTGATGCTTTTAGAGGCTCAGAGCTGTTTTAGGTTGTTGATTAACTGCATTCTAGGTCCATCATTTTTATAATTTAAGTTATAAAAAGTGAAAAGAAAAGACAAGAAAAGAGACCAAAGGACCAATGGTCATGATCGTGGATGATCTAATGATTTTTGAAATTATTAAACAAAATTTATTTATTTGTTTTTCAAATTAGATAATCTCAAAAACATTTTACATTGGACTTTTAATTTAACATCTTGCTTACTACTACAAATTATTTTATTACTATTTTTATTATTATTATTATTATTATTATTATTATTATTATTATTATTAGTAGTAGTAGTAGTAGTAATATTAGTATTACGTGTGCTCGGCAGCCTCGCCTCTGTCAGTGCGCCCCAGGGCAGCTGTAGCTACGTTGTAGCTCATCCCCACCAGCGTGTGAATGGGTGGATGACTGATTGTGTTGTGAAGCGCCTTGGGGGGTTGTAGAACCCTAAGAAGGCGCTATACAAATACAGGCCATTTACCATTTTACCATTTTCCAGTAAATCAGATTATTAGCCTTATAATATTTTTCTGTCCCATATGAGAACGTTCATTTGATTCACTTTAATATTTTATAGTTTATGTAACTGTTGTAGAGCTTTTATCATCACCTTTTTGTTTCAAATCATTATTTCAGACATTTTATTATTCATTATAAACTGTTTTATTGACCCACTTTCCAACAGAAAAGTGTCTTTTTGAAGCAGGATTTTTAAAAATGGTTTTATGACATTTTTAGCGATTAGCGGCTGTTTTGTGATCTTATTTTGAAAGTCCCAGCCGGATATGACGCGTTCCGTGAGCTTTGACGCAGCTTTAAAACGGCGCGTCGCCTCCGCAGACTGAGTGAAAGTTGTGTCCGGCAGCAGCGGAGCTCAGACCGGACCTGCTGCTGTGATCCTCCCGGAGTCATGAGGCGGAGAGAGAAGCGGCTGCTGCAGGTCGCCGGGCTGCTCGTAGCCGCGCTGCTGTTCCTCCCGAACGTCGGCCTCTGGTCGCTCTACCGGGACCGAGTGTTCGACAACTCCGCGTCCGAGGCGGCGGACGGTCCGGGCGGCATCTCCGCGCTGCAGGTAGGCGACGGTTTTCGGTTCGAATCCTCCCGCTGCAAGTCGTTTAGCCAAACTTCACCAAAACAAACGCGTTTCTCTTTCTGACTCACATTTGAGCGCAGATTGAATTCTTACTGTGAGTTCGTTTTAACGTTTTTATGAATCTGTAAAAGTCTGACGGGAGATTTTTGTCAGATTCGACCTAAGAAAGGGTTTTAGTCCAACACAAGGTCCGTTTACCGTAAAAGACCCAGAGCCGCGGACAGATTCAGCACCACGGAGAGCTCCGGTAGTCTGGAGGCTGGACAGAGACGCAGGCAGGAGATATTTAATATAGAAAAACTCTTTTGTTTATTCTCAGCAGCTCATTTTATTGTCACTTCTGGATGAACTGAGATTACAGGGTTTTATTCTGATGTTTGAATGAAATTCACGTTTATTTAACTAAAACATCTGAACAACAGGACCCTTGGTCCATTTTAAATGTCAGAATTCCATCTTTTTAATGGCTTGTTGTCCTTTTTTATTATTACGAATAGAAATAAAACTCCACTCACGGAACGTGTTGAAGTAAAGAACATTTCTTTTTCATTAAGGTTGTAAAAAGCGCCTGTAAAGCAGGCGAGGACGGACATTCATCTGGAGTTTAACAGCAGACTTTTTATTTTATGCTTTTAGAAACCAGCTGCCAGCCTTCTCCCTGTTTGATAAAATAAAATATAAAACCTTTTTAAAATCAAACCCATTAGGAGAATTAAAATGATGCCTGGAATCATTCTAGTCAGCAAGCTAAATGATTGTTTTTATTAGAGCTCCTGCTGGATGGGATTCGTGAGCTCACCAGTAAAACCTTCTCATGATCCAGTTTTCATGTTAGAGTCTCTCTGAGTGGATCCAAGAACCCAAAAATCCCAAACCGTCTCCGGGTTGGTGTGATTCTACTCCGTCAGGATGCCTCCGCAGCAGGATTTCTGGCCTGCATCGATGTCTCTGCTGAACTTGATGCTTCAGCTGGACAGATGAGGAGGACGAGTGATTAGAATTGATCAGACGCTGATGGACTCTGATTTTCTCGTTTCAGACGGGACATCACAGGTTTGAGTTGATGCACTTCCTACAGTAGAATGACTCTCAGCTGTTACTGCGTAACGAGTTAAATGAGAGTTAAACTCTAAATTAGTCTTCTACCCCCATGGATGACGTCACCTTGGGAGAGCAGAGCTGAAGGAGTAAAGGTTTTAAATCATCTGTTTGCTTTAGAGCTTCTTCATTGACTTTATGGTTGCAGCTGTTGAATATTTTAGCGAGTCCTCTCCTAAATAATCCATCGACTAATCAAGTACTCAGATGTAAACATGCTGCATCAGCTGTTTCCAGACTTGTACTCGTTAAAAGCTGCTGCCCCCTCCGTCATCAGAACAAACACCTGCACTACGCTAAAGATCTATTCGCTGTTGTTTCTGTGTTCATGCGAGGTTCTCTCAGGTGATGAAGTCTCGACAGGTGTGTAGAGCAGAGTGAGGATTACCTGAAACTCTGTCTCTGAGTGTTGGTAGTGTCTGTTAGTAAAGACTGTTACAGGCATCCTATTAAACTGGGTTTGATGAATTTAAAGCATTTAAAGAACAGGAAACCAGTGTTGGAAACATCAAAGACAGAGATGGGGTTGACCTTTGACCTATTGGATCATTGGGCTAGCATGCTAACTGAGGCTATGCTGGGAAACAGGTGATTCTGGGTTTATTTATGAAGGACTGTGGGCGTAGGTCTTGCTGTGGACTCACTGATTTATTGGAGGACATGAATTGGACCCATGGTTCTGTTCTGTCAGCCATATAGGCTTTAAACGATGAGTTTGACATTATTATACATTTCTGTATCTGCAGCTGTGTTTAAATCCCTGATTGACATTTATCATCAGTCTGGTAAACCATCTAGTGAATATCTAGTCTGGCCTCGACCCTTAGACAGATCTCAGTCGTGGGACAGGACCTACGGTTGTCTTTCAAACTTTCTCCTCATGGACAGTGAACAGCGTGACGTACTCACCGCTGTCAGTCAACAGGGCAGTCCTCCATACTCTGCTGTAGAAGACACAAACACATCCTTCATCTAAATAAACTTAAGTACCTCTATCTGCTCTGGACTCAAAAAAAATGCTTAAGTCCAAATAGTCCAGAGTTGATGCTAAAGCCGTTTCACACGAGCCATCGCCATCTTTGTAGTTTTTCTCCCTCTCAGCTCTGATGCCTAAAAGCATAGGGTGCTGTGATTGGCCCGACCCAAAACTGTTCAGGCCAATAGAACTGCTGAGGCTCCAATGGGGTGTGGCTATGGTGGGTTTATGTTTCTAGGCTAATATATAAGAATCCTAGCTTTCTAACGATGTGATAGTGCTGCAATAAAGACGCTGATTTAACTGGGAAGTTTTTAGTTTCCCGTCCACAGGACTAATTCACAGGCATAAGAAAATATCGCTCATAGGACACAGACTTTGACTCAGTCGCCCAACCGGATCATGCTGCCCTCCTGCTTCCTGGTTGATAATTAACCTGTTGGTGTTTCAATTGTCTTCTTCCAGGTCAAATCAGGGTTTCAGCTTCTGAAATAACAATCAGAAAAATCTTCGTACAAAAGAACGTCTGTGGCGTTTAGCGCTGGAGCGGGATAGGAATTCCTTTAACTCATCAGTTTCACCTCCACAGGCGCCATTTTTACTCCAGAATGAAGGAAAATGAGTTTTGCTTCTCTAAACCGTCAGACTGACTCTATAAATCCAGCAGAAAAGGAGAGCTGGGTCTTTGATTCCGTCTTGATTTTCACGTATTTTTTCCTCGATGCACAGAAACGTCTCGTGATTCTGACGCTGGGAGCAGGATGTCATCAGGAGGTGAAGGTTTTCTGCTGATCCCAGCAAAGTTTTCAGACAAAGTTTTAAAGTGAATTTCAATTCGGAGTCGGATGCGAAGCTGCTGCTGCTGTTACCATGGCAACCTCACCTCACAGTCACCGTTTGTTTAGTTTTGGGTCACTTTAGTAGATTCAGATTCTTAGTGAAACAAAAACATGTTTGTCTTTACTCTAAGTTTTACTCTGGAATCAGTAAATTATCTTTTTGGTTAGAAACAGAAACTAGGAGACAAGCGAGGAGGAGCGAGGAGCAGTGAGGAAGAGCGACTAGGAGCCAGGAGGAGCACGGCGGTGCTCCAGCGCTCCTCCTGGGCTCTTATTGCTTCACTGAAGTAGATAAAAAATCGATGCTCTAATCCCATCCTGGCTTTTCCCACATACGTCTTGTTAGAGACGTCTGCTGCTGATAATTTCTTCCCTCGCTGCTTTCCGCCTGGAAACTCGCTGCTTAAACACAGACGATTAAAACACAAACAGGATGAGCTGCAGGTTTATTTATGCGCTGATGCACAAGATAAAAGAGAAATAAAATTAGCCTCGTGCATATTTATTTACTCAGGAAGGAAGATGTGATGACTCTTCACCAGATTACAGCTGATTTACTAGTTTGAGTTTTGGAGGAGTTCAGCTGGAGCTGAGTGAGAGTAAAGGTCAGCTCAGATTGTCTCTGCTCCAACACACCTGGTTTAAACCAGCAGGTGAACAGGTGAGTCAGCCACTGCATCAGGTGGTTTTAGTCTGATGTGTTTAATATTTCCGTTTTAAAGGTGCAGTTTGTAAGACTGACATCCTGTGGTTAAATGTGAAAGACCAGAATGCTGCAGCAAGATTTCATACAAACACAAGTAGACGCTGTCACACCACCCATTCTGGCCGATCTACACTGGCTTCCTGTGAACTATCGAGTGCACTTCAAAGTTTTACCTTATGCCTTCAAAGCTCTGAATGGTCTAGCTCCTCTACCTATACCTGTCCTAGACCTGACCTCCCCTCCAGGTCACTAAGGTCTGCTGACCACCTATTGCTCCACGTTCCCAAAATAACTTCTGGGTCGCTCCTGTTTACTGGCTTCAGTTCTCACAACTCTGGAGTTTGGTGTTGAATTACAAATGCCACATCAGAGTGTTAGCTCGATGCAGATTCAGCAGCCTCACAAACTCAGAGTGTAAACAGTGACGTCCCACTTTTGTTTTTTTAAAGGAGAAAACTGACACCCCTCCAGCCGGCTGAGGGTGAAATCTGTTTCAGTAGAACCGTCTTACATGAGTGACACCTTAGACGGTTTTGTGATGATTTCACTGTAGAATTCTGACTTATTGCTCCTTTAAATCTTCTGCTGTCTGACGGGAGGAGGAACTCGGCTTCCTCAGACTCACCTGGAGCAAAACCCGTTTTCATGAGTTCAACACTAACCCAGCTCTCCTGCTCATCAGTGGGAGGTTCTGCTGACCCGCTCATTAACCTGCATCATTCTGCTGGTGACTCAGAGTCTTTAGAAACATTAAACCTGGGTCAGCTCTTAATTAGTCTGTTGGATAAATAAACAGAAGCATGAGTCATCTGGGGCTCCCTGATGCTGATGTGAAAATAATAAGTCTTTTATTTTAAATAAGGGGATTAGTCAGTGTCTTACCTGCAGCAGAAGGACCTAAGCTACCTCACGTCTCCTGACCCGAATGAGTCAAACTAACGCAGAGGCTCTTGTAGTTTAAGTCTTTATAGAAGAGAGTTGCTGATTTTACTGGATGATGGAGCAAAACACAGATGAGGAGTCAGACGTTCAGTTTAAGGTTTATTACTATAAATAAGCAAAAACAATATTGATATAAAATACAAGAGGGTAGAATCGCTTCTTCTAAATGGCACAAATAAAAAACATTACAGCTAATTTTTAAAAGGTCAAAACGAGCAGGAAGTTGAGTATGAGGAATCAGAACCCAGAGCATCATCCGCAGATGTTCATCCTTTAACTATTTTAACTTCAACATTAAACGCTCCTGAGGAGGTTAGGTTTGTTGCCGTGGCGATACATCTTTGTTGAGCGATGGACCACTCAGGAGGTTCTGTTTGTAAACTCACCTGTTTGGAAAACTCGTTTTTCTGTTTCCGTTAAATCAAAAAGCAGAAAACAAGATCTTGCATTGATGATGGTAGAGTCTGACCTTCTCCAGCACATCCCAAAGATTCTCCATGGGGTTCAGGTCTGGACTCTGTGGTGGCCAATCCATGTGTGGAAATGATGTCTCATGCTCCCTGAACCACTCTTTCACTATTTGAGCCCCATGAATCCTGGCATTGTCATCTTGGAATATGGCCGTGCCATCAGGGAAGATGGAATAACCTGGTCATTCAGTAGATTCAGGTAGTCAGCTGACCTCATTCTTGGAGCACATCCTGTTGCTGAACCTAGACCTGACCAACTGCAGCAACCCCAGATCATAGCCCCGCCCCCACAGGCTTGTACAGTAGGCACTACGCATGATGCCTCTCTTCTTACCCTGATGCACCCATCACTCTGGAGCAGGCTCCATCTGGACTCATCACACCAGTTGTTAATAATCGTTGGACAGTTCTGAACCCAGTTTTAGTCGTTTCTGCATCTCCTTAGATGTTTCCTCTGCTTGATGCCAATGATGTGACCCTTCTCACACAGACTAACGTCTGTTCCACCACCACCAGATGTGTCTTTCCACATGGTTGTTGAAGACATGAGAAGCAGCTCATTGCACCAGTTGGGTTAAATAACCTGTTGCAGTAATTATCCAATAGGAGGCTCCGACCTGTTGGCTTAGTTACATCCAGGTGTAAAGCAGTGTGTTTCGGACTGATGGAGAGGTATGGCTGAACTTTTCTGCCCTGGACTCTGAATCCTGAGACAGACTGGCCTCTCTCTGAGCTCACACATCAGTGGCTTCTTTTGTTCACACCAAAGTTTTGTGTTCTTGAAGAAGGCAGAAGGAGTTTCTGAGCCTCCAGCACAAATTGACTCGTCTGTGAAGTGGCTGAAAATGGGGGAGGAGATGGAGCAGGAGGTGAGGTAAAACAGGAGAAGCAGGTAATTGTGTCTCTGGGGGTCTGTGATCTGACGAGAAACAGAAAAGAGGGAGAAACTCTCCGACTCCAATCTTCTGTGGGCTTTCAGCGGGAAAGGAGGAAACGGACAAGGGAGGTATTGACCCAAGGTGGTCCGATTCATCCTGAATGAATGTTCAGCTCTGTTCTTATCAAGCCCTCCCTGGTCTGCTAACACCAGCTGTTCCTCTCAGCCACACAAAGGAAATCCAATTACACTCATCTATCTTTTATTGTTCAGTTCTTCTCTTTGTTTCAAGTCACTGAAAAAAACCCAAAATGATGAAATAAGCTTGATAAAAAGTTGGTAAACACCTCTGGGCCCAAACCCAGCAGCTTAAAGACGTTTTAGGCATCAGCAGGACAGAAAAGTCCAGAAATCCCTCAGAACTGGGACAGATGGGATAAAAACAGCTTTAGACTGATGAGAAACCATTCCTGATTTTTATCACAAGAGTGATTAAATGGAAATCCTGAGTTTGGTGCTCCAATAATCCATCTCAGGTGTTTAGATCTTTCATCTGTGTTCATCTAGCCAAGCAGCGGCATGTAAAAATAAACTTTAGATCAACAGAAAATGACTTTTTGAGTCTTTAACTAATAAACGTGTTTTTAGGAGATGCACTGATTCTACTTTTGATACTGAGTTCTGATTCTTGCACATCTCTGATATCGATTTGTCTCAAAGAATTTGAGTTAGTGGGACACCTGGAGGCGGACTGGGGCTCAACTGGTCTGTTGTGGTGACGAGGGACCTAAACCAGTCTAGGGTCCAACTCTCACCATCAGGAGCTCTGGGAAAAGTCTGAGAGGATCAAGAGCCAATAGATTCCTTCTGCAGGGTGGGTTAGAGTTAGCCTTAGGGATCAGAAAAGGAGCTTGGAATTGGGAAAACTTTGATTAGAATGAAACCAGCTGAGGTGAACATAGTCAGGATGCCTCCCAGGCCTCTCCCAGGTGATGTATCCTGGGAGAAAACCCGGACTGGGAAAGGTGGGAGAAGAAATTCTGGACTGGCGTGACTCTGAAGATGGTGACAGTAGTCGCCGAAACCGTCAGTGATTAAAGGTAAATGAAACATCATAATACTGTGTTAAAACAAGAAAAACCAATGGAGAAGAAATTCTGGATGTTTTTATGTTGGATTTGCAGCCCTGCGTCCCAGACGAGAAAACAAAAAAACAAGAGAAAACTTTTATCCATCAAACTAAACATGGACAGGAATAGGAAAACACACGGATTCACTCAGGACAAAGAGATTCCGATTCCGGACTCCGTCTAACCTTTAGATTTTTCCTCCACGTCTCTTCAGAAAGCTTAAAGAGTACAAACCAGACCTCAGAGGGGTCACTGCCATTTTCTTCTGATTATTCCGACTTGTCTTATTTCCCTGGAGAAACGTTTTTGCTGTTATCGGAACACGTCAGCTGATGGAATAAGAAAATCAGCGCGGCACGCCGCCAGACGAGCCTGTGCAGAAAAGGTGACATCTCAGATGTTAACGTGGCATTTCCATTCGCCACCGTGTGGTTTTTATTATATTTGGGCGCTGGAGACCTTTTCAAGCCCGGTCCTGTGTGACAGGTCCGGCTGCTAATGTCTGGGACAAAATCTGGAAGGAATTTTCTGTCGGTTTGATTCCTGCTTTTGGAACTAAGTGGGAAAAAAGGACGAGAGCGACCTTATGAAATGTTCATTTAAAGAAAGATGAAAATCAGAACTTATGTTGTCAATAATGCTCAAACATTCACCTGTTTGTGTTTTTATTGTGAATAACAGAATCTCTGATTTCTAAACCAGCTTGAATGTTTGTTAGAATCTAAAAATGAGATCTTATTGTTAGATTTAAAATAACTCCAGTTGAAACAAAACAAACAAAAAAACCCAACAGGAAGCCGATAATTATAGGTTTAAAGTAATGACAAGTGTGTGTTTCATGTTGTGCTGCGCTATGGTTCGCGGGCTAGCTGTTTGGTGGCACCTCTTTACCTGAACTAGTCAGTTTTTGTAGAATTTGTAACAGAGCATTTCCTTCAGCTCACACACGACCTGTTATCCTCTCCTGACTGCTGCTGATGTGTTTTCATGTGGAGTTATGCTAATCGAGGCTAACGCTAGCTCATGTCCTCTGCTGCTAATGTGTTTTCATGTGGAGTTATGCTAATCGAGGCTAACGCTAGCTCATGTCCTCTGCTGCTGATGTGTTTTCATGTGGAGTTTAGTTAATCGAGGCTAATGCTAGCTCATGTCCTCTGCTGCTAAGTTTAGCTAATCAAGGCTAATGCTAGCTCGTGTCCTCTGCTGCTGAGTTTAGCTAATCAAGGCTAATGCTAGCTCATGTCCTCTGCTGCTGAGTTTAGCTAATCAAGGCTAATGCTAGCTCATGTCCTCTGCTGCTGATGTGTTTTCATGTGGAGTTTAGCTAATCGAGGCTAATGCTAGCTCATGTCCTGTGCTGCTGATGTGTTTTCATGTGGAGTTTAGCTAATCGAGGCTAATGCTAGCTCATGTCCTCTGCTGCTGATGTGTTTTCATGTGGAGTTTAGCTAATCGAAGCTAACGCTAGCTCATCTGCTGCTAATGTGTTTTCATGTGGAGTTATGCTAATCGAGGCTAACGCTAGCTCATGTCCTCTGCTGCTGATGTGTTTTCATGTGGAGTTATGTTAATCGAGGCTAACGCTAGCTCATGTCCTCTGCTGCTGATGTGTTTTCATGTGGAGTTTAGCTAATCGAGGCTAATGCTAGCTCATGTCCTCTGCTGCTGATGTGTTTTCTGATGCTTGAGGGCAGCAATAGCTCAGGAGGTAGAGCGGGTTGTCCAGTAATCGGAAGGTTGCCGGGAGATTAATTGTGTGTCCTTGGGCAAGACACTTAACCCACCTTACCTGCTGGTGGTGGTCGGAGGGACTGGTGGCGCCTGAGCTCAGCAGCCTCGCCTCTGTCAGTGCGCCCCAGGGCAGCTGTAGCTACATTGTAGCTCATCATCACCAGCGTGTGAATGGATGGATAGATGACTATGTTGTGAAGCACCTTGGGGGGTTGTAGAACCCTAAGAAGGCGCTATATAAATACAGACATTTACCATTTTCATGTGGAGTTTAGCTAAAATCGAAGCTAACGCTAGCTCACGTCCTCTCTGCTCTGATTCTGTATTAACCATTAAGTTTCTAGACTTTATTCAGCTGTTTTTCTGCAGCAGACCTCTTTTCCTTAGCTCAGCTCCCCGCTGTCATATCAGACACACGAGGGCTAAAAGCAGCCAGACACTGGCTCTGTTGTTCTTGAACTTCGCCTTAAAGTGTGAGACTCATGTAGGTTGTTGGGAAAGCTACAGATGTGTTATCAATCACATCTGGATGCTGACAAGTTCAGTGGTTCTGTTACATGTTACAGAACTAGTCGAGATGCACGACTTTAGCCTTCACAAGATAAAATCCTCCTAATCCTAATCTCTAGATTGATATAAACTCATTTTCTTTGGAGCTGAATGTGAACCAGACGTTATTTTGATGAACTTGTTAAAATCGTTTGAGTTTCTAGTTTTTGCTTCGATCAGATGTAAGCTGAGCAGAATCCGGCCGACCTGGATGAAAATGACTGCAGAGCTGTGGTGGTGTTCCGGTGGAGAGCTGGGTTAATGCGGTGTCCGGTTTCATTTCCTGCGTATTAGCGCTGAGTGATTAAGACAGCTTTTCTGGGACTTGAATTCCCTCGGCTGTTTGTTCCTGCGTCTGTCGGCTCATGTGAACATACGTGTGAACGTGTGAGAGAGCAGTTTTGGTTCGAGCCAGACGGAAAAGATTCTCACTTTTTTTGTCTTTATCTCACCAGCGTCTCTTCTCCGCTGTTTTTCACAGCCTCGGCCCACTCGCGCAAAAACACCCAAACACATGCAAGAAAACAAAAACAAGACAGAAGTGGAGTCTCGCTGAAACACTCCGACTCAGCTCTGTTTTCTTTCTCAAGGTCTTGTTGGAGCAGAAAGCTCTGGCTGAATAAAACATCTGCATCTGCTGAAATTTTAAACCAAGAAGAGAAAAATATGGAGTCCCCCCAAGACTCATATGAGAGGAAAAAGAAACCTAGAAACATTGTGACTCGTTTATTTAGACGTTACAGTTTTAATCATAATTTAGTAAAAACAAAAGGTGTGAGACATTCTTCATTAAAAATTCATTCTTTTAACAGATTCATAGATTTTCTCTAAAACATCAACAGGATGTCTGTAGCTAGCATGTAGCCTAGCATGTAGACATTCAGTGTTGGCAGCAGCTGATGGAGGAACGTAAACGCTAAATGGCCTGTATTTATATAGGGTTCTGTAACCCCCCAAGGCTCTTTACAACACACACACACACATTCATACGCTGGTGGTGATGAGCTACACTGTAGCCACAGCTGCACTGACAGAAACCACCGGTCCCTCCGACCACCACCAGCAGGTGCCTTGCTCAAGGACACAATGACTGTGACAAACTGAGTGGGACATGAACCGACAACTCTCCAGTTATGTGGTGGCACTTAACTCCTCTGCCACAGTCGTCCCAGTGCATACTGGTGCCACTGGTGAACTCCCTCAGACTCACGTGTGAGTAAAAACGTCACGGATTTACCAGTTTTGGTTCTACAGTGTGTGGTGTGCGACCACACGGTAAAAACCACACATTACAGACACACCAACATTCCCAGGAAATATGGGAAATCTCGGGAAACCTCTGGAGATCAAACATGACTTTGGAATAAACAAACATGGTGGAGGAGGAGCGTGTGGCGTGCTTCTGTTCTGTATCACGTCACCTTCAACAGGCAGCACGCTTGTTTGTCATTGATGTCAGACCAACATAATCCAACGTGTTGGAAATCCTGGATTCTGATTGGAGCGGTCCAGATGTGCCTCTGAGCAGACCAGAGCTCTCTTAACACACCCCACAGGGCAGGAATATCTGATGAGATTATTTCAGAGCCGTTACGGTCACCAGGGGGACCTTAAGGTCGTTGTGAAGGCAGATATAAAGGATCTGTTTTCCACAATCACTCCTAATCCACCTCCTTTCCTTAAAATCTCTGTCTGCTGTGTCGTCTGAACACCGAGGTGAGATGTCGGGGAAATCGTCCCGCAGCCATGTCTCAGTGCTGCTGCATTCCCGGTATTCCGGCTGGGTCCTCACCAGCGTTTCAAGCTTGTCCCGCTCTACGACCAATGGGAGTGCTGGCTTAAATCATACAGATTATCATCACTAGAGCTGAAGCCCAGAGCTGCCTCTCACCTAAAGTTCCCGCGGTAATCACAGGCGCTGCTCTAACGTCGTTAGATTGAATTGTCAGAAGCAGTCGGCGTCCCGCGGCTCGTGTGTAATTATTGTTGGTAAAAAACGGTGAAATATGAGAAGTAGAATGGAACGCTGATTTAATGATTTGCTGTTGTCGGGTGAAGTATCTCCCTCCCTCGCTGATTGGCCTTGCTGTTATTGTGGAGTGAGCAGGAAGAGAAAATCCGCCCGGCAGCTGCTGGAAGCTCTTCCCGCTCCCGTGAACACGCTCTGCCAGTCAGAGCGGTTTGTTTGACGGCGCCGTGCGATCAGCCAGCAGCCTGGTTAATACTATTCCACACAGCCAGACGAGTCTTTTGTATTAACAACATTTCACTAATTGCGTCCTCCCATGGAGCTAATTAATTTAGCTTTGTGCTGTGATCCCATAATATCTCCAGTCTGAAGCAGCAGAGTTTCTGCTGCATTTTAAGCAGGAGGAGAATCGCTCGCGTGTGCGTAATGAGACTGAATGTCGTTTTCTTTTGTGTCAAACAAATAAAAAGCAGATTTTCCTCCTCCTTTGTGTAAACCCCCAGCTGTCAGCAGCACAGTCTGGATGACAGCCAGGAGGAAACTGGAGAGGATTTAAAGTCTGTCTTCCTTCACAGAAGTGCTGTTTGTTGAAAGAATGAGCTGCATCTTTTCTAACTTCCTGCCATCTCAGACGCGCTTCTCCTCTCCCGTCGGGTTATTTTTAAACATGTCCGTCATCTGGGCTATGCTAATCCTGGTGGGTGGAAGGGAAGGAAACTTTCTTCATTTTTGAAGATGTTCATCAAATCAAACCGAGAGAACCGAACTTTGAAACTGAAGGAAAGACGAATCCCTCTCTCCTCCTGAGGGCCGTTAGGACCTTTGCTGCTCCTCATGAAAAAGGTGTTTTAGTCACATTCCTGGAGGTTTTAAAGCTGTCGATTGTAAATCCTGCAGAGCTGAAATTAAGTTAGAAATGTTTCGTCTCAAACCATCAATCTTCTAGCTCAAAAAAAAAACTCAAAGCTTTTAAATCTTAGTGAACGTTTCGTTAACGCTAGCTGCTTTTGTGCCACCTAAAGTCAAAGTTTTACCTTCCACCAGCTCTCCAAACGACACAAACAGACGGCACGGCCCAGAAGAGACGAGACAAAACGCTGCTGTCCACTCGCATCCCGAGGATACGCGACTTTCTTTGAGAAATGTTCGTGTGAGAGAAGAGAGAAGAGAAGTAGTAACAATGCAGCTTTGAATCTAATCCCCAGCAGAAACAATCAAACCTTCAGGAACTAAAGACCTTCAGCAGGGACAACCGGGTTAGGGGTAAAAGTAAAAGCCACGTAGACAAGAACAAAATCAAGTTGTGTTTGTCTGAAGCCTCCAGGATTTAGAAAGTTAAGGATATGAAAGAAAACTCGCTGAAGGGAATCTGAACGTTGTTTTTCTGTCTGTAGGGGCTGAACCAGAGGCTCGTTCAGGTGGGCGCCGACGGCGTGCGGAGGACGGACTGGCACGACTACGAAGCGACGAGGAGAGATGCAGCTCGCGTCGGTGGGTCCAAACTCTTTAATGCTGCATCAGCATCACAGCTAAACAACAGAACTTAATCTTTTCTTTTCTTCTTCCTGTAATTCCCTCCAAGTGGATTTCTCTTTCAGAACCAGGCTGGATCGATAGCAGCAGTGGGGTTCTGAGTTCATAATTAAACACACTTAATCTTCTACAATAAGCATCGATTCTGCCTCCAGTAGTGAGTTGGGAACAAGTGGAAAGGATTTAATTGGCTTTCATAGTTTTGGGAGAAATGTTGGTGGAGAAGGACTCGGGTCTGTGAGAGAGCTCCGGGAATCCAGACATTACTAATCGATCTTTATGTGTTTATGGTGAATAAATCGTTTCTCTGGGATCTGTTTAAGGATGTACCGGTGCAACGAGACGGGAGCAACCTCAGACGCTCCGGAGGGAAAACTCTGCGTTTATCTGCTTCACTAACAGCTGGACTCAAAGATTGTGTTTTATTGGTTTAATTAGTAACAACAGTTAAAGGTTTAACAGTAAAACTGAAACGAAAGCTGAGAATCTGTTAAAGAAGAGCTGTGAAAACATGGAGTTAGTCTTCACCTTCCTGGAAACAGACAGCTGAGTGTTTGTGCGTGTGTGTGTGTGTGTGTTAGGGGTGTGTGTGTGTGTGTGTGTGTGTGTGTGTTAGGTGTGTGTGTCTCTGTGTGTGTGTTAGGTGTGTGTGTGTGTGTGTGTGTGTGTGTGTGTGTGTCAGAGACAACCCCCCAGCCAGCTGAGAATGGAATCTGCTTCCTTCCAACACAATTGAGACGTTTTGGGATCATTTTACTGTAGAATTCTGACGTTTTGCTCCTTTAAGTCATTCAAATCTGAAATAAACACACATTTTGTTAAATATATAATATTCAAAAACTGTCACGAAAATAAATTTTTATTTATCTGTTTCTGATGACACATAATAAACATAAAAGGCTTTATTATGTGTTCCATTGTACCAACTTTGGTCCTCGATAGCATCACAGATTAGCATAACCAACCAATCAGCTGCTTGATGGAGCTCCACAGGGCCCTGTTCTAGATCTCTGTTGTCCTTGTGTGAGATTCAACATGATCCTGCTTTAGGAATGATGTCATTAGTTTATATGAGTGTCTTTGCTGATGACACACGCCTGTAACTTTAATTTACACCAATAATCACTTAAGACTCCATCTTATCCTCAAACGCTCAGAGTCGTGATGGACTCATACACTTTGATTTACTCTGCATCGTTTGTTTTAATCTGAAATGTGTCTGTTTGTGTGTGAAGGTAACGGTGAACAGGGGAAGCCGTTCCCTCTGACAGAAACCGACCGGGTCGACCAGGCTTACCGAGAGAACGGCTTCAACATTTATGTCAGCAACCGGATCTCCCTGAACCGCTCGCTACCGGACATCCGCCACGAAAAGTGAGTCCTTCTATGATTCTGTTTGTGTGTGTGTGTGTGTGTGTGTGTGCGCGTGTGCGTGTGTGTGTGTGTGTGTGTGCGTGTGTGTGTGTGTAGTAAATCATTATCTGAGTGGATTCAAACAGAATGCCTTTTTCTTAAATTGTATATCTTGTAGAGTAGTGAAAAGCTCCTGAGCTCGTCTCCCTGACAGCGGCGGGTCATCAGGAGGATGTTTGTTGTTTATCGAGATGCTGATGAGATAAATAATCTTTCTTCAGAGAGCTGAACCTGTTTACACTCCTCTGTGAACTCTGTGGCTTTTCCGTCTTTAAATGCCACTGAAAAGCCTCAAATCACAGCTTTCATTTTGCCTGACAAGAACTTTCCTCTGACCTTTGACCCTGCCTCCTCCTTCATGTGGAAAGCATCTTCCGTGACACCGGAGGACTTTTTCTTTTCATTTTTGTTTATCAAAGCGGGTCTTCCTTGACCCGACATCTCCTGCAGAAACCCGTCTGCACTGACAGAATCTGAAATCAGTGCAGCACCTCTAAACATTTAGCCACGGGTCCGTTCTCCGTCAAATGCACCCAGCTCATCCGACAAAATGGAAATCTTAGCTTTAGAGCTGGAAGCACTGAAGGAAGGCTGCTCAGTCAGAACCCACTCAGAACAGTTCTGATTCACTTGCGTCTGCGGTTGGGAGGACAGTATGAGGATTTCTGGAGTCTGGACCCGTGTTGGAACCCAGGATGTATGAATATTTTACTCATCTGAACATTTCAGTTAAAAAATAGAAGGTAGCGTCTGATCTCAGGACCCCGCCCACCTGGTTCTGCTGAGTTCTGATACTTTTTCTGTTTGAGTTGATCTTATTGGTAAATTACAACCTGAAAGTTTTAACATCTGCTTTTTGACACGGCTTCATAAAAGAAAAACCCTCCTATTAAAACATCCTTAAACGGCAACATTAAAGCCATGTGCAACTTTTTCATGTGTTTAAATCATGTTCTTGAGCCAATTTGTGCTAAAATGACCTTTACAGGGTTAATGATGTCACTCAGACCCCCACCGCCCTCTGTGGCCAGAATACCACACTTGCAACTTCAGAGTGGCGGTCCGGTCTCTGCTGGAGCTGACATGCCTGGTGCTGCAGTCTGCTTCCAGCATGTTTCCAGCATGTTTTAGATCATGAACACAGCTGATTTGTTTGATTTAGTGATGAACCGCTCCTGTAGACACTAATGAAGGCTGAGGAGACATTTCAGCTGTTAGATTAAGGTGTTAAAAAGACCAACGCACAGCGAGGGGAGAAGTTTCAATGTTGGTTCTACTAAACGGACACTAGGGGGTGCTGAAACCAAGCCAAAACTGCCTATAATCCCTTTAAAACAAATCCACACAAAATAGAGAAAAATGTGTTCCTTCTCTGTTCAGAGAAATAGAAATATGTAAAGGATTGATAAGCTAATGGCTAGTCTGAGTGCTGTTGTATTAAAATAACTTTTATCTCCTAAATGTCCTCACACAGGTTTATTTAGGTAGAATTTTGTGGAATGAGGCTCTTCTGCTGCATCCTGGGGTCCAAATACCTGGGTCTGAGGTGCAGAACCTCTTAGTAAGACCGCCCAGACTGTCCTCTTGTCCGGTAGCCTCCAGCAGCTCTTCCAGCAGGATCCCAAAGTGTTCCCAGGCCGGTTTAGGAGGTATCTGATCCACCTCAGCTCATTAATCCTGTAGGACTTCAACTAAACCGTAAGCTGGCTTCTGCTGATGTTCTGCTACAGGTCTGGTTTGGATCGGGTCTGGGTCTGGCTGGTGGATCTGGTTAATCACATTTAAGGTGAACGTTTGGCTCCTTCTGAACCACAATCTCAGACTTTATTTAATCTGACAGGATGTTTTATGAATGGGACTGGTTACTGCTCCGGCAGCATCTCTACCATCACATGGCTGTGACTCAGAACCAATCAGAGGTTTAACGGGCCTCCATGCTCGGAGGAACCAGACGTTCTTGTGAAGATTCACCTGTCGGTCGTTACGTTTAAATAACACAGAGACAGAAATCCGGATGGGTTTCCTGCAGGAACATAACTCACCTCTTATGATTAGCACCTCAGCAGGAGCCCCGCCTCCTGCTGGGATGAAAAACTCCTGGGATGTTGGCGGCTGTTGGAGTGTTGGTTTCCTCATGAGCTCGTTATTCAGCGCTCTGGTGCTGTTTAATTACTAAACATGATAGTTTATGTTTCGGTAAAGTCACTCACAAACACCCAGACGGCTCCAGAAGCCTCTAAAACGCACAGATCCGTCTGTTTCAGACACTTTCTCTGTTTTCATCTCAAACTGTGGTCTGAGTCAAACCATCAAAAAGTTTTATTTCAATCTGACAATAAAAACAGAACAGCTGGAGAAAATCCTCCTTTGGGTCCCGAACAGAACCGCTGATGTAGTCTGGATTAGACTCTGAGCTGGTGAACATGACTGATGGATCTGCACATCCCTCGTTCCTGCTTCTGTTGGGTTTTGTTCTCCGAGAGCCGAGCAAACACAATAGTCACAGAAATAGCGAATTGTGGAAAATAAATTGAAAAGCGCTTTCGGAGACGATTCCAGCTGGATTTCAGCCCAGTGAGTCAAACTGTGTACAAGCCAAACATCCATTTGAGCGCTGAATAATCCATCACCTCAGTGACCCCAGATCTGCTGAAGAGGCGGCTGTGCAACCAACAATGGCTGCTGCCTGGATGGGAGCGGCCACCCGGATAAAGTATTTCTGTTGTGTTTGTGCAGCTGTAAACAGAAGCTGTATGCAGAGAAGCTTCCCAACACCAGCATCATCATCCCGTTTCACAACGAGGGCTGGTCGTCGCTGCTGAGGACGGTTCACAGCGTGCTCAACCGCTCTCCTCCACAGCTCATCGCCGAGATCATCCTGGTGGACGACTTCAGCGACAAAGGTAGGGATTAACAACGTTAGCACGACTCGGAGCTTTGATCAGAGCATTTTTATGATTTATTTATCATTAATATGGAAGAAACCAGAGTGTGACTTTTATAGACATCAAATTTTTATTCTCTGAAATAATATATTTGAGTTTTCTTAGCTTAAAACACACCAGCAAAGGTTTCATCTGTAAAAATTCAACTACTGAGGCGACCCAAGGTGACCGTTAGTCGACTGAGTCCAGTCAAATTACGCTCCTACGATCGTGACACCAGCGAGGTGTCGACTCGACCGAGTGGCGTCTGCTTCGGCGCGGGTCACCGGGAGGTCACATTTTTACAGATGGTGTATTTTAAGTAAAAAAAATCAAATACATAATTTGACAGAATAAAGATTCAACGTCTAATAAAAGTCCTGCTCTGGTGAGACTGGATTGCTTCCATATATTTGGCCTTTTAAGGGAAAGTCGAGCAAATGAAAACATTTAAAAGTTTCTGGTTCTTTTACCTGAATTTAAATATTTGTCTAACACGATAAATCCCTGAAAACCTTAGAAACTCATTCAGAAGCGACTCTTGTTTACAACATCTCCGTTATAATCTCCGTTAGTTTTAGAAACTTTGATCCAAATCTTACCTGACCCAACAGGTGAAGGGTTACCCCCGCTGAGGTAGCATTAAGCCAGTCGTTGAGCAGTATGTGACACAGAGTATGTCACGTCTGGACTAGTACTTCTCACATAACCAAGCCTTGGTGGTCCTCTTCCTGAACCCTAACCCTAAGGAGGATTGTGATTGGTGGATCGATAGCTTTAGATGAGAACCCGTTGAGTCCGACGCCGCTGCTGCACCCGTCATGTGACGATCACACATGTTCACCATGATATCAATGCTCAAACGTAACACCACGCAGCTCTAGTCCAGAGGCCCCCTCCCCTCATCCCGCAGCACTCACAGGCGTCCCAGTCCTCCCCCAGGAGGAGAGCTTAACCCCCCTCTGCCCAGTCTGAACCCCACATGTGTTAAGTTAATCCCAGTCTGGATTACGGTAGAGGGTTACAATAATAAAAGTCATTCATTTTTCATGTTTTTACTCATTTTTAGTGGACCCCCCCTCACCTTAAGCATCCATGATGACATCATTTTGTGCCCCCCCCCCCCCCCCCCCCCCGTGTGACTTTAAACTATAGAGCCAAATGAAAGGTTTATTTATTTATCACACACTAAGTGGAGTGTGTTACACCTTGTTAATTCCTGCTTACTGTCGCCGTGCCCCGCTGAAGGATGTGTTTACCTCTCGTCTCGTCGACAGTAATGAGACGTTCCGCTGCCTTCCACTGATTTAGAGGTTAACATGCATCAAGAGCTGGGAGACAAAACCGTCCCGCTGCCAAGCGGAGCAGAACCCAGAGCTGGCAGCCGCGCCGCTGCAGTCAGCTCCACGTCACGCCACCAATATTTGAGTTTCATTCAAAGTTTGAAGAGATGGACGCGTGCTGCAGGATGCTCACGTGGTCATGGAAGCGCAGCGGTTCTGGCATAAATCCCAACATTCCCTGTTCAGATGAAGGCATCAGATATAATCATGAAAGCCTGTGTTTACAGTCTGATCAGAGGCTGATAGGGTCTGTGTAAAAGCAGTGGTCAGGTCTGAGCCCTAATGAGAGACACCTACCTGGGGGGGGGTCTGACGGGAGCTTCTGCAGCTTCTCTGTTTCAGCTGAACTGATTTCTGCTCCTTTAACAGGATTTGGGTCAGAACTGCTAGCTGCTGACTTTTATCAGGTATTCTTTTGTGCTGCTTTATGAACGTCAGACGAAACCAGAACGTCTCTCAGACCTAGCTTCTGATGCTCCTGGTTTGGTTTAAACATCTGCAGAAGTTCTTCCTTCAGTCCCTCTCAGACTCTTATTCACACGGAGAACCGGTTCCTCAGTCTTCTTCTCCATGTTTCTCCTTTTGTTTCAGTTTCAGACCCAAAGATTTTAGCTTTTGCTGTTTTATTTACTTTGATTTTACGTGTTAATACTTGAAGAGCACTAACAACACAGTTATAACAGACCATGTGATCGATGAGGACGTGTTTGAAGTTCTCGGCCCTACATCCCTCTCACATGAATGAGCTTCATTCTTGATAGTTTCAGGACCCTCCAGAATGAGCCGTTTCAGGGCTGTGTCACTTTTAGAAAACAAGCTGATGCTGGCCACGCCCACCCCTCTCCTGATTGGCTGCTGTGAGGTGTGGAGCTTGGATATCAGGAAGGGGCTCGGAGTAGAGCTGCTGCTCCTCCAGAGTCAATGGATGTGTGTGTGTGTGGGGGGGTCTATAATTTCCCTTATTGTGATGTCACAAACGGCTCGTTTTAGATGATGACTCCTAAACCCAACACTGACAGAAAACAGGGTTTTATTCACATCTAGACCCACATGGCAGCTCGTTCCTTCAAAGTTCTACGTTCTCTCGCTGTTTTCATTTAAAATGATCAGAATGCTGTACGTTTATATTTCATCACATAAAGTGTTTTTGTGTTTGAGCTGAATGAGTCTGATCACTCTCATGAACTCATTTCATTCTTATTTATTTCTAATTGAGTGATTTTGATTCCTCTCACCTCTGGAACAGCAACGATCAGCTCCACTGAGCAGGCGCTCTGATCATTTAACCAGATTAATAAAACCAGTGAAGATTCTCCAACTCGTCACAGATTACTGGATCCTGCCGGGACACATAAAGACGTCTCTGAGGTCCCATCAGCTCTTCGACTTCCTCTTCATTCAGAAAAAGAGCTCGATTACGCTGGAAGCTTTCTCAGGAGCCCGCGTGAGCGAGTCGTTATCAGCCCAGCGCTCCAGAGAAGAGCTCCATCAGGATCTGTCCCCTCTCAGGTCTGGTGAGGTCCAGCAGCTGGTGCTGAAGTCTCCAGATCATAAAAACAGAATTTCTTCTTCTTTCTTTACATGTTTTACTGAAAGAGAAGAAAAGAGCAGCTGGTTTTTCTGGACCTGCAGGTGGTTTCTTTTTTCTGTTTGGTGGCGATTAAACAGCTAACTCCATCAGGATCTAAAATCTTTATGCGTTACAAGGAAATAATTCAGCTCCATCGTCTCAACTTCACCGCTCTGCTAAAATCTGTCCATGAAACCAAATTCAGACGTCTGAGAGGATTAAAGCTGTTGCTGAACGGGAGTTCTGCAGCAGCAGAGGAAACTCAGTCTTCTCCTGCTGAGGATAGAAAAGCTGTTTCCTGCTTTTGCTGCTGAGCGTGAGTGATGACTGCCGCCGCTGGAGCTCGAGTCATTTCACAGATTTATGTTGAGACGGCGCGAGGGAGGCGGCTTTAACGTGCCGCAGACGGAGCACGGAGACGTTTCCTGTTCTTCTATCAGCCAGGAGTCGTGCATGTAAAACAGAGAGCCTGGTGGAGTCGTATCGGGAGCGTCGGCTTTTCCAGATCAACAAATCCCGCGGCCTGTAGTTAATCTGAGTCTCTATGATCCAGCAGCTTCAGCTGTCACAGTGGCTGAGCCTCGCTGCTCGTGTTTAAACCTCTCCTCTGGTCTAATCCCAACATCTGCTGAGTTGGACGCGTTTGAGTTCTCCACTCAACGAAAGTGTCTCGATTTAATTTAGCCACCGTGTTTCCTTCAAATGGGATTACTACCGCTGACGCGGCCTTTCCCGTAGCACAACAGCGCTTCAGGAACGTACCTGCTGCGGGATCGCCAGCATGTTAATGGTAAAGGCGAGTAGGGGCGGTCACTTTCCCCGTGTGAGTCGTAGAACGTCTCCGTCAAGCTGACAGAAATGTTGCTGAAACCCGACCACGAAGGTTGACTTAGACGTAACTGAGACGCTTTGTGACTACATCACGTCTCTAAAACGTGCATGACGACCAGATGAGTGTTGCAGAAACGTGACTGCATTCAGGAGTCGTGGTTTGGAACAACAAAAAGACATAAATGTTCATAAACATCAGTTTTACACCAAACAACCTGACTGTGCAGAAACCTTTGCACCAAACTCTCATTGTGATTCCAACAGAAACGTTAGTCTCCAGCGGTGACAGAGCAGCACGATGCTGACTCGAGGTGACGTGCGGTGCTCTGAGTGCACGAGCTGCCTGCTGCATTAGCGACATTAGTGACGAGTCTGTGAAAAGCTGCATAATGCAGAAGAAACCCTCAGCTTGTTCCTCCTGCTGCCGTTTGGGAGGTGACGCCAACGTTAGAGCTGCAGCACCTGCAGACTGAAGCTTCAGCTGCACTTATCTACAGTCTAATAGGCTGCTTCTGCATCAGGCTTGCTCACATGTCAGCACTAACAACTGCTCCATCAGCTGATTCAAGATGTTTTCCTGTGTTCAAACATCTCCACAGGCTTCATGTGTGGTCGGTGGTTCTCCTGTTTTCTGTTGAAGCTCATTTAATCGACATTAGGATGTTTTGTGAACCCTTGCTTCATCTTCAGCTAGCCGGAGCTACCTAGCTAGATACTGGTGTTTGTGTCCTCCTGCATCCCAGAATGCATTGCATCAGTAGATTGATGTAGTTTGTCGCTGTAGCTGCAGGCGAGCGCTGTACACGTCTGTCTTCTCCACCCCGGGTCTCTGATAAATCAGATGAAGGTGAGGCTGAAACTTTGTTCAGGATCTAATGATGCAGCGAGACGGATCACCCGCTCATCCCCCTCGGCCGAGTCCCAGCAGGAATCCACGGGAGGAGACCGAACCGCCAAGTCGCCGCTTTGCTATTGTGTTGAATTAAGTCACGACTTTCCTCTGAAATCTGTGGAGCAGGAATTAGACGAGAAAAACCAGCAAACGTGCTTCCACGGATTTCTTTTGACTTTCTGAGAGAATAACAACAACACTGAGAAGAGCGGTGATGTAAACTCGGTCCTCAGAATGTTTCAGCTCAACACACATCTGGACTCACAACCAGTGAAGACTTTTTATGTTGCCCTGACGACCGTTTAGGGAAGCTTCAGGACTTTCTGGACAGGTGGATCCCGTACCCTGATGTCACAATCAGTTGTTCTGTGTTCTGTCGGAACACTGACAGGAACAATGTCATTCCAAGGTTTGGAAGGTGGTTGAAACTTGTTTTGGTTTAATGAGATTTAATTCAAAAGGGGACATAATGTACAAAATTCACCTTTAGCATCCTTTGTTGCTTCCATGTGGGTCCGTCTGCCTGTAGAAACGCTCCAAACGTGAATTAAAACTGTTTCCTGGTTTCAACAAAGTTAGCCATTTGAAAATGTCCCTTATTGTGATGTCACAACTGGAAAATTAGCAAATACCCCCCTCCCCCATCACCACCACGTCAAGGGAGCAGCGGCTCTACTCCGAGCCCCTCCCAGACATCCTCATCTCATAGCAGCCAATGAGGGGGTGGGTGGGCGTGGCCAGTATCATAGCAACCCGTCTGTGTTTGGCAGGTCTGATTAATCCAGACGTAAATGATGATTCCAGAGAAGACTGGAAGTCTGCAGGGTTTCGTTTACTCTGGATTTAAAAGCATCGGCCTGTTGCTGCTGCTGCTGTCGTCTGAGACTGAAGCTCGACTCAGACTGCTTAAAGCCAACAGCTGAACGTGTTCTCAGGCTGAAGCAGATTTAGAATTAAATGTCAAGAGTTTCTACCGACTCTAGGCGTGGGTTTCAGGAACTGGGAGCATTTCACCTGAGGACAGAAATAAAATAAGATCTGGTATTTTTAAACGTGATTGAAAACCTCCTAATGAGACTTTTTATGTTTGATTTGGAGCAAAAGAAGCAGGAAGAAACGTTTTATGATTTCCTGTTTGTGGTGAAAGCAGCACAGGTGTGACGATAAAGTAACACGGAGGTAAAGATGCTAATTCTGATGGGTGGGTGGAGGTTTGGATACAACCAGCAGCAGCAGTGCTCCGCCCACTCGCACCACGCTGCTGGGGAAGAAATGAGTCACTCAAGACCACTGGTGCTTCTGGATTAGCTGGACTTGTTAAAGTCCCAAGTCATCATCACACACTGGTGAAATTACATCTCCGCATGTGACCCATCCCCATGGTGGGGAGCAGTGAGCTGCAGCTGTGGCCGTGCTCGGGAACTATTTGGTGATTTAACCCCCCAATCCAACCCCTTAGTGCTGAGTGTCAAGCGAGGAGGCATTGGGTCCCATTTTCAAAGTCTTTGGTATGACCCGACCGGGATTCAAACACCGATCTCAGTCCTGGGGCGGACACTCTACCACTAGGCCACCGGAGCTGGACTGGGGTCTGGATCTGAGGATTACGTCCTCCTGGGACATCAGGAGCCGAGTGAGACGTGAAACATGAGTGGCAAAAAATGAAGTTCTGAACAGACTGATGAGCTAACAGCTAGTCTGGTTGGGACCAGTTTCACGTATCTAAAAGATGTGACACCAGCTCATTTAATTGGATTATTTACAGATAAGTTGTGTTTTTCTCAGCTGCTGTGGAGCTGCTGGCTGATGGAATTTCATTTGTAACCATAGATCACTGTAACTAGCTGTTACCTCTTCAGTCTAATCAGATTTAATCTCAGTTTCTCTAGACTGAGGCCGTTCCAACACCTAACAAACAGGAAGAAATCTGAGCACAGACGTGTAGCAGCTGCTCCATCAGATCTCCGTCGTATGCCTCCTTTTGCCGGCTCCCGGCTCTTTGTTTGCCTGCAGCCTGTAAACAGAACTCCTCATCCTGTCATTTCATTTGGCTCGTGCGTAAACACTTCTGTTGCATTTGTCAATAATCGTGAGTTTCATTCAGGAGTGAAAAAAGACGTGTCGTGTAATCCCAGCCAGAAACAAAGGCTGTGTTTATTCAGCGGGACAGCTCTGGCATTCCGCATTATCCGCTCCGGTGTGATGGAAACCTGCCATCGGCAGATTGATCGTCCAATTACTTTCCCACTTTCTGCTCCCCAATGGGATCAGTTGAGCAAATGGCTGCAATGCTTCATTTCAAATAAGCAGTTCAGGGCTCCTATGCAGAGCAACTTTTGATGTATTTGCAGTCAGAC
>SSNS01000108.1:670264-680264 GCA_006937985.1 Aphyosemion australe | reverse complement strand
CAGCCAGCTTCAAAGAGCTCCTCGTCTCTGTACCAGAAAACTTGATTTTTCTACTAGAACCAGCTGATCAGACGTGTCTCTGTGGTACCACCGGACCCACTAGAACCCATCCTACAGCTGAAGGTGATCTCATCCAGACCATAAACTCAGACCTGATCCTGTGGACATTATGAAGATTCACGAGCTTCCATTAAAGTTACCAGAGAGGAAATGAATCCAATAAAAGGTTGACCTAATGAGGCTGATGAATAATTCCCACCTCCCTGGGCCGACGCGTCCTGTAGGATCTGACCGGCTCAGAACCGACAGCAGGACGGGTTTTTCCGGATCGACAGCATCTTTAAATTTTGGGACAGTTAAATAAATAATTTAGCTGCTCTGGCTGCCTGAGAGAGCTGCTGTCAGCACCGTGGAGCTACTTTGAAGCTTCTTATCAACACATGCAGCCTCACCATGTGAATGATGGAGCGGTGGGGGGAGGAAGCCTCGGCGATGGGGGAGATAGGGGATGATTTGTGAGACAGGCAGCCGGTGGAGAGGGAGGCAGCGGAGCAGAAACTCTGAACAAAGTTTGGCATGTTTATTCATTCAAGTCAGCGTGTGTGTTTCTGTTTGGGGCTGAGAGTGAAGGGAGATAATGAGGTAATGGTGCTCGCTGGAGCGCGACGGAGAGACGGCGGATATGAAGAGGGAGACAAACGATGGAGGACAAAAGCTGCTAATTGAGAGTTGCCATTTACAGATGTAGAGCCATCAGATCAGGGCTGGGGGTGTGGGGGGGTGATCGATTCAGACGTCTTCCTGAGGAGCAGAAAACCGTCTGAGTCACGTTAGCTGTGTGAAGACGTTAATGACCTCCACTGTAGCGCTGGTGATGGATTTATCGGGCGCCCCATTAGACGATGGAGTCCTGAGCTTCATTTAAAAGCCGCTAAGTGGCTCCAGGTCCCTTCTGGTCCGCAGCGTCCACGAGGACGAGCTACAGACACGCTCACCCCGTAACCAGCAGCTCAGCTGCTCCATAGAACTAGAAGATATAGATACGCATAAAGGTGGTGCTGCTGCCAAGACCATGTTTTAGTCCGTACGTCACCGAAGCAGAACCTGGACTCAAATATACACGTGTACACAGGTGGTGCTGCTGCCATGCTGCAAGAAAAGCCTTGGTTCAACACCTGGCTGTGGCCTTTCTACGTGGAGTTAGCATGTTCTCCCCATGCATGCGTGCAGTTAGCATGTTCTCCCCATGCATGCGTGGAGTTAGCATGTTCTCCCCATGCATGCGTGGAGTTAGCATGTTCTCCCCATACTGGTCCAGGTTCTCTGCCTCTCACCTGGTGACTTCTGGGGACAGACACCAGCTCCCTGAGCCCCTACTGAGGGTTAAGTGGGTGAGTGAGTGAGTGGGTGAGTGAGTGAGTGAGTGAGTGAGTGAGTGAGTGAGTGAGTGAGTGAGTGAGTGAGTGAGTGAGTGAGTGAGTGAGTGAGTGAGTGAGTGGGTGAGTGAGTGAGTGGGTGAGTGAGTGAGTGGGTGAGTGAATGCTGCTCTGACTGAAGGACTGAAACAGACCGTAAGGATGACATCATTCTGTTTGTTGTGTTCCTCTGTAGCCCCCCCCCCTCTGGGTCCCTGCCCTAAAAGTGCATACCACTCTGACCTACAAATGCTCCGTCACTCCTTCCAGAGTCATTTATTTAATGATGCCACTGAAAACTCAAGCAGGCTCTAGAAGAAAATTGAAAGGGCGTAATGGGCTTCTCAAGGACATGGGAGTAGTTTGTGAGAATAAACGAGCAGCTCCAGTTTTTGGTGAAGTGCCAAAGCGTCTGGGGATTAATCCACCGCCACCCTGGAACCGGGGCTCAGCTCCGCGTGCCGCGGTGGATCAGGACTAATTCACTTCTGATGGAATGCATCACCCAGGATGAGGCTGCTGCTGCTCGTGGTCCAAACATGTTTATATGTACAGTTTATCTTGTGCAGGTTGCAGATTTTATCACATCAGATTAAAATGGATGAAAACATTGATTTGAAGTGATGCTGATCAGTTTTAGCAGGTTTCACTATATGAAGGCTTGTTTACAGCTGTTGCACATCTGGATTCTGATGCATCATGCATACAGAGCTCCACTGAAGTCTGAGGAGAAATGAGTTTCCTTTCTTATCCCTGGAGGCAGGAACATTCTGCTGAACTCACACACCTCTCTACCCCCATCAGGGTCGCCGTCTACCTGGCAGGTGTTTTTGGTCACATGGTTAAAGGAGCAAAGTTGTGATTTAACCATCGCTCCTTTGGACCAGATTAACTCAGACCCTAAAAACGCTCAGCAGAAAGTAGAGGGGAGTTGGACTGGCGTTAGGGCAGACTTATAGTTTAGCTTGGAACTCTGTGGTTTTGGATTAAGAATAGGATCTAGGGCTGCATGGTGTTGGTAAAAATTAACATTGTGATATTTCTTTTATTAAAAAAGTCTCAACAGACGACTTGAATAGCATTTATGCAGTTAAGCTGCACTCCTGCCATGCTGATGGTGAATCACATTCTTCTGGGTAAAATCACATCTGTAGACACAGTAAACACTTTCATCAAACCGCTGAGAAACGTGAAATAACTCAGAGAGTTTGAACCCTCGTCAGATAAAGACCATCTAGAACAAAAAAGGGTCCAGTTAATGTCGTCCAATGAGTCTTACGTCCACAATCAACATGATCCACTGCTGTTTTCATCCTAAGCTCTGCTAGCATCCTCATGTTAGCCTCAGACCTTTGATGGACATCCTACCTGGACCAGAAGGTGAAGGGTTGCCCCTTCAGGTCAGGTAGGGTCATCAGACCAGAACAGGTTGAGTCTGACATCACAACAGCACCTACAGGACGCGCGTACACTACTCTACTCTAAAATAAATCAGACTGAACTTCTGTCCAAGCGTCCTCTAAACACAACGATAAAAATCCATAAACACGTTTTAGCTGCCAGCCACACGGGGGTAGATGAACAGCTGTGAGCCTTTAGACGGACTTCCTGTCTGTAAATCATCCAAACACGACGTCTCCAGAGAGAAGTGACCCCCACATCTACGCCGCCGCGGCCCGGCGTCCTCCTTCCCTTCACGTTTTAATAAAGACTAATGTGTTTGTCGACATCGGCTCTCTCTCATTACGGTGATTAATTGCCTCCTTGCTTTTGGTAAACACTGTGAGCTGTATTCCAATTTATTCAGGGAAATTAACCAATCATAATTAAACACTCTGATCCTGCTCCCTCACCTCTCCACATACGAGGCCTTTTCACACGCCGGCTAAATGTGCTCTGATTCATGCTTCCTGTCATTAGCGGGATGATAAGCATCTTTCAGCCATGAGGAGACGCAGCCGCTCGTGTAACGGTCACTTTCATCCGGTTCTGTGTGAAGCTGACCTCCCAGAACCCTTCTGTCCTTGCTGCAGAGCCACACGTTAGAGTATTTGGGTCAGCTGGTGTGGAAGGACATAAACAGTCAATATGGCCGACCTTGACTGGAGCCTCAGTGGTCTGGGTGGAGGGATGTGGAGGTGGACAGCTGGGTTTAGAGGAAAAGAGTCGGGTTCGGGTCTAACTGGACCAGCTTTGTTTTTTTTTTTTTTAACATAAATTTGGATCAGAACCGAGCATCAGACGACGACGAGCACGAGTCTTCACCATCCTGGTTAATCTCACTAGTTCACATATTTTCTTTATTTATTCATTCTCTTTATTTTCTCCTCATTTGTAAAGTAAAACATCAGACTGGGTTCATCCAGCTGCAGCTCGGTCAGCAGCTGATGACCTCAGTGAAGGTTCTGAAGGTCACGAGTCCGGCTCCTCTCTGCAGACGGGACGTTTGTAACAAAGCCGCGCGTCGTGTTCTCGTCGTCTGTCCGTTCGATCCAGACGGAGGAAACAAAGAGCCAGCTTACCGTTTCACATCCAACGTCTAAAATCGCCTCTCTTCTCCGTGACATCGTGGTTTCATCCATTTGGCTTTGTGATGGCGTCTAAAGCAGACACCAAGGTGTTTCGTTTGTTTTAGACCTTAATCAACTTTCGCTGAGAGCTTCTGGTCCTCAGAGAGAATTCACACCAACATGGAAATGAACACTTAAACCCTCCGACTCCACCACAGATGGATGTAGCCGAGGAAAAAGCACCACCTGTTGAATCAGAAAATGTTTATTTTAATCTAAAGTTTGGTGAAGCCACCTCCAGCGTGGCCAGAAGGACTTCTGCTGCACAGATGGAGACGTTAAAGCTTCTGAAACCAACACATGCTTCCTGATGTTTGGAGAAATCAACAGAAAAGGTGAAAATCTCACCGGCAGGAAACTGAAGGGAAGAATTTATCCCACGAAAAGTCTTTTAATTCTGTTAAACTTATCTGTTTGTTTTATTTTTGTCATTTTTTTAATATTCTTTTTAAATAATTTTCAATAAGTTTTTTATAAATGAAGCTGAAAAAGTGAGGAGATCTTTGTTGTTGTGATATTTCTTGGTAATAAATCTCGTCTGGGTGGAAATCCTGACTGGTCACCGTTACTACCCGGTAGAGCTCCTAAAATGTTCCATAATCCCGTGAAATGTTCTCCTGTTGGTATTCACTAGGGATGTAAGAAAATATCGATATGGCAATATATTGTGATATTTTTTCCTGCGATATATCGATATTCAAAAGCCGTGTATCGATCTTTTGGAAGAATTTACATTTAAACATTTGTGTCTTTTATTTTCTTTTGCTGCAATTCAAACGCCGACCGCTAGTTGGCAGCAGTGTGCAATGGGTTTTGTTTCCACCACTGAAATGTAAATCCCTCTATTATGGTTCAGACACCTCATGCTAAACAAGTTACGTATCAGTTTTGACTGTTTATTGTTTATAAATTCAGTCTAAAGATCGCTAATATCGTCTGGCTGAATATATCGTCATACGTGTCACCAGAATTTCACCAATACACATCCCTAGTATTCACTCTTGCTCTGACTTTCTTGGGGGCTTAAGCGATTGAAATTTCCAACATCGAAGAATAAAAATGACGCGTTGATTATAAAACTGTCAGGAGCCTCAGCAGCACGTGGAAAATTCACACGCAGCCACACCATCTTAACTCCTTATTTATCATGAGTCCTGCTTTTCCACGTTCCAGATCACCTGAAGGTGGCGCTGGAGGAGTACATGACCCGGATGTCCAAGGTTCGCATCCTGAGGACCAAGAAGAGGGAAGGTCTGATCAGGACTCGGCTGCTCGGAGCCGCCGCCGCTAAAGGAGAAGTCATCACGTTCCTGGACTCTCACTGTGAGGCCAACGTCAACTGGCTTCCTCCTCTGCTGGGTGAGGAAGACTCTGGTGTTCTAAAATACCACCAGCTGCCCAAAGATGGTTTCTGATCTCTTGTTTTTGAAAATGATAAACTCTGGAAGTGTTCTGACCTTTTGTCTGTCAGGTTGTGTTATAGACCTGTTATTATGGAAACAGACGAAGAACCTTAAACCTAAAATGATCTCCAGAGGCTTGAAAACACAAATATTTTCAGTTTTTCTTTAAGGTGGATTCTTTAGACACAAAATAACTCCGTACCTGCAGCTGATGCTTCAAACCAAACACCAACCAGACCTTCTTCTGTGTTTTTCTCTCAGACCGGATCGCCCAGAACAGGAAGACCATCGTGTGTCCCATGATCGACGTCATCGACCACGATAACTTTGGCTACGGGACGCAGGCGGGGGACGCCATGCGGGGGGCGTTCGACTGGGAGATGTACTACAAACGCATCCCCATCCCTCCGGAGATGAAGAGAGTCGACCCGACGGAGCCGTTTGAGTGAGCAGCAACACGCTGAGCTAAACGCTGAAACAGAAACCAACATCAGTGGTGCTTTAGGCTCTCAGAGCAGAGGAAGGGATGCAGCTCCAGATGTGTAAACACATGTTAATCACTTCCATACAGATGTTCCCGTGGTGGGGATACATAACGGTGATTTTTCATGATTATTCCTGTAAATGTAGTTTATATTTCATACTAATTCATCACGCAGCAGAGGTGAAGATAGTGGAAACATCTGTAAAAAGACCAAAGCTGGTTTTATCTCTAGCATCAGTCCTGGACCGATGAGCTCAGCTGGCTTAGGGAGGAACACCTGCTGTAGGCCTAGCGTGACCTGCTAGTGTAGATGATCACCCTTTAACCCAACGCTCTTCACTTTTCAGAGAATCTGTGAATTTGGAGCAGAGATGTTTAATTAATTCAATTCAATTCAGTTTATTTCTATAGCGCCAAATCACGACAAGAGTCGTCTCAAGGCTCTTCACAAAGTAAACATTCCAATACAGTTCAGTTCATTAAGCCAATCAGTAAAAAGGTTTCCTATATAAGGAACCCAGCAGATTGGATCAAGACACTGACTGTGTGTTGATACAATCCTCATACTAAGCAAGCATGTAGCGACAGTGGGAAGGAAAACTCCCTTTTAACAGGAAGAAACCTCCAGAGGATCCTGGCTCAGTATGAGCAGCCATCCGCTACGACTCACTGGGGATTGAGAAGACAGAGCAGGCACCCCCCCCCCACACACACACACCATATATATCAAGTAGTGTTTCTATGGCTACACTGTGATTTCTTAGTAGAAGTTCTATTTAGTAAGAGAAACTTTATTGTCTTTATCTGAGTGAATCTATAATTAATTCAATAGGTGAACTAATAGTAGCACATTCTATGTTAAAGAAAGTAAGATGTAATATCAGGAGAGGGAGAATGTTAGGTGGTTGGCAGCAGTGTGCCAGCCGATGGCCCCCTCCATGAGGCCACCACAGCTCAGCAGAACGCCAGTGTAGCTTCTTCTGGGGAGAAAAACACTTAGAGAGAAAATAAAGTTAACAGCTGAAATAACAGGAAATAATGCAATTAGAGAGTGGTGGTAGAAGAGAGTAGCAGAGTGTGGAAAGTGGTCAGTATGTCCTCCAGCAGTCTAAGCCTATAGCAGCATAACTACAGAGATAACTCAGGATAACCTAGCCTTTCAGATGGAGGCATGTGGGAGGCAGGGCCAGGGAGAAGTCTTTAACGACAGTAGTCCCCTCTGTACACTCCACCTCCCTCTGCTCCCCACTCGTCTAAACCTGGACTAACATCAGAATTTAACCATAAGCCCTATCAAATAGAAAAGTTTTGAGCCTAGTCTTAAAAGTAGACAAGGTGTCTGCCTCACGCACTAATGCTGGGAGCTGGTTCCACAGTAGAGGAGCCTGATAGCTAAAAGATCTGCCTCCCATCCTACTTTTAGATATTCTAGGAACCACCAGTAAACCTGCAGTCTGAGAGCCAAGTACTCTGTTAGGAACATATGGAACAATCAGATCACTGATGTATGATGGAGCTTGATTATTAAGAGCTTTATATGTGAGAAGGAGGATCTTAAAATCTATTCTGAATTTAACAGGCAGCCAATGTAGGGAAGCTAAAACAGGAGAGATGTGGTCTCTCTTTTTAATTCTCATCAGAACTCTAGCTGCAGCATTTTGGACCAGCTGAAGACTTTTGACTACATTCTGTGGACCTCCTGATAGTAATGAATTGCAGTAATCCAACCTTGAGGTAATGAATGCATGAACCAGTTTTTCAGCATCACTCCTGGAAAGGATGCTTCTAATCTTAGCAATATTCCGAAGGTGGAAAAAGGAAATCCTACAAACCTGTTTAACGTGGGATTTGAATGACATGTCCTGGTCAAAGATTACACCGAGGTTCTTTACTTTGTTCTCGGAGGCTAATTTAATACCGTTTAGATTAGGTGACTGACTAAGCAGTTTCCTTTTCTGAGGTTCTGGTCCAAAGATGATAACTTCAGTCTTGTCTGGATTTAGCAGCAGAAAGTTTAGAGTCATCCAGATTTTTAGCATCTGAGTTCCTGCTGGACGTTGTTGTCTGAGACTTTTAGAGGTTTTACGGAGCTCGATGTTTAGTTTGATCTTCTGGTCGTCGTTTTCACCACCTCTAGCAGCATTTTAATGTTTTTAAGGTTGAACTGAAGCTCTGCTCAGTCAGAGGTCGTGTTAAATCCAGTAGGCTCAGGACAAAAGGCACCGGGCTTTCTTCGGTTTCGGTTTTGCTGCTTAGACGCATCACGATGTGTCTAAATCCTTGGAGGAGAAGGAAATGATCTTCTAGAACATCAGGAAGTCCCGTTTTGCATTCTGATTCATGCAAAATTTGAACTCATTAAATGCAGGATTCAATTTTCTGCTTTGCACAGAAGTGAAGTGGACCAGGAACCCTGCAGAACACCAAAGTCCCTCAGAGACGAGCCGAAGCTTTGGCTTCTCCCTGACGGACCGCTACACACGTAGCAGAAACCACAGGACGACCGAATCGGGATTTATTCATCTTTCAGCTCGTTAAAAATAAAAAATGAAGAAGAATCTGTTCCTTTTGCGACTGTGATTCAGAAGTTTTCAAACTGTTTCCATGTTTTTCAGAGCACTAAACTTTGAGTTAGTTCTTGTGAAGTATAGGGAGCTCTATAGGTTCTGGAAGCGCTGCGTGGTTCTCCTGGAGGAGGAGAAACCGCATCAACCTGCTGCTCCTGAGACGACGGAGCCCTGCAGTGTTTCTCTCAGCTGACGACACAAAACCCGCCCGCTTTGCCTTTAATTGATCCTCCTCGGGGACGAGTTTGGCGAGAACAGACCACCTGCTGACTCGCTGCCTCAGATTCCTACCTAATGAAAAGCCCGTAGCCATGGCAACGGAGGAATGCATATATGATGATATTTCTGCAGCGTGCAGGACAGAAGCAGGTTGTTCAGCTCAGACACAGGTAGTGCATGCAGACTTGACTTATTTAGAGGCTTTTCTCACTGTAAATCTTTGTTTTGCACCTGCTGTCCCATTTTTGCTTTTGGCCTCAGGTGTGCAGCAGCAACAATCAGCCTCTGCAGCCCCAGCTCGGCGCTCGGAGCTCACGGCTGCAGCCAGACACGCTGCAGAGGGTTAATTGCTTGTGCTCTGCACAGATTATCATCATTACGTGGAGGGAAGTGTTTCTATAAATAGACTAGCAATCTTAAAAAGTCACCACCTGGATTTTACTGATCAAACAAGCGAGACCCACCCACTGGGAAAGCGTTCCAGCACTGAAGGTTTCAGGTGTTTAACCTCCGCTGATGCAACCATCAGCTTCTCTGTTCCTGTTAGAAATAAATCTGTCAGTAAATCATCACAGCAGACTAACAGAGGAACCCTAACCCACCTCAGGACCCGCGTTACGTGTCCCTCTTGTCTTTCAGGTCTCCGGTGATGGCGGGCGGGCTGTTTGCTGTGGACAGGAAGTGGTTCTGGGAGCTGGGAGGATACGACATGGGTCTGGAGATCTGGGGAGGAGAACAGTACGAGATCTCATTCAAGGTGAAAACAAACACAAGGACTGGTTGAGATGGGACCATCTCATTTTGGTTCTGGAGAGTTCAGAAGTATTAGAAAAAACTTTAGGAAGAGTTGGAGAAAAATATGGGAATCACTTTAGAATAAATCACATTCAGGTTTAAACATAAATGAGGTATTTGTCTGCCGTAATGTGGGGGTGAAGGAGGACCTCAGCTCATTCATGGTCATAAGATCTGGATCAGGACCAAAAAACCAAGATCCTGGATCCAAGTGGCTGAGATGATCTTCCTCCGTAGAGCTCAGAGTCGAGCCGCTGCTCCTCCTCATCCTGAGGTGGTTTAGGTAGGATTTCTGGTCTGGAGACACTTTGTCCACCGGAAGAAGCTGGAGAGCATCTCTAGGGAGAGGGACATCCTGGTCCTGGTGCCTTCATGACCCGAGGTGGAAAACAGACTGTTGGGTGGACTGCGTGATCGTGCCAGATGCTGTGATTCCTCCAGATGCTGTGATTCCTCCAGATGCTCTGATTCCTCCAGATGCTGTGATTCCTC
This sequence comes from Aphyosemion australe, assembly GCA_006937985.1. NCBI lineage: Eukaryota > Metazoa > Chordata > Actinopteri > Cyprinodontiformes > Nothobranchiidae > Aphyosemion > Aphyosemion australe. The sequence continues at coordinate 670,319 of SSNS01000108.1, read as the reverse complement.
CAGATGCTGTGATTCCTCCAGATGCTCTGATTCCTCCAGATGCTGTGATTCCTCC